>SKCR01034289.1:0-59184 GCA_019454045.1 Zanthoxylum bungeanum
CTACTGGATCTAGGAATTGGATGAGATCCAATTGATCTTAGAGCTCTACCTAGTTAAATATCATACAGCTTGTTGGCCAAAGTCAAGGTTGTGTGTTATTTAACGGGATCCTAGCCCACTAGGAAACAAGGTTTCCCGAGTACTCAACAAAGGGTTAGAGGCTCGCCGAAAAATAGTGGGAGGCAAGTATTAAATTTGTAATTTCGTTTAGATACTTGCCAATACGCGCTCATTTCATTTTTCGTCATTAATTAATAAATATATATTAGTTGGACTAATATTTAATTGTTGTTTTAATTAAACAGTTGGACTGTATTCAAACTACTTCAAATTATAGTTGATTATATAATTGGATTATAGTAATCAATATATTTGAATTTAACCAAACAAATTATAGTTTATTATACAGTTAGACTATAGTAATAATTATAATCAATAGTACATGAAATCGTTGATTGGATAGTTGGACTATAGCAATCAAGATAACTGAAAGATTAGTGTTTAAAACATAATCTTGGGAGAAAATGTCATTAAACGGCTTTAATTTTCAGATTAGGAATTAAACCTCAGGATAGTCCTGGGAACTGAGAAGTTATTCTATTTGATAGAACAACCTCTTGGGCCTAAGCCCGGAGTTGAGCAAATAGTAGAACATGATCTTTGGAAGATTCATGTGATGATAACTTTAGTGCTCAATCCTTTATACTTGATGCAATGACACTTTAATTCCATCGTCAAAATTAAGAATTAGATCCATGTACCATGATGATGAAATTAAAAGATCTTCATAGATTTATTCTTAAATCTTAGAAGTACAAATTGCATAAGAAGCTCTTTAGCTCGTGTTTGTCAGAGGGTACATCTATCGAGCACTAGGTGTCGCAGATGATTGCTGACATCGATCAGTTAGGTTAGATGGGCATTACCTATGTGGCAGAGACTACCAAAGATTTGATCTTATAGTCTCTACCCGAAAGCTGGGACAGGTTCATTATGAACCAAAAGTAAACTCTTGGAGTGTTGACGGCTATGCTCTAGGAGGCAGAGCCAGAGCTTCTAAAAGGGGCAAAGGAAAAATCATCACAGTCTTCTAGGAAGACAAAGGACATATACCAAAATGTCTGCCTAAACTGTGGCAAACGGGGTCACTGGATATATGACTGCCGTATGGACAAGGCAGACATGAAGGAAGTGAAGATGGGGCAAGGCTCCAGCTTCAAGTATGTTTGTCAGAAATATGTTCACTATTAGTTTCAAAATTGGATTTTTGATACTAGATGTGGTACATAAAAATATGTACCGATGTGCAGAATCTGCTGATGAGCAGGATACTGACTTCAGTTGAGATTTACCTGCGAATCGCAAATAGGACGAGAGTCGCTGTTTTAACCGTAGAATCCTAAGTTTAGGAACTACCTTCTGGGTATGTACTTAAATTAGGAAACTGTTATAATGTACCTAGTTTGACTAGAAACATTATCTCTATATCAGAGTATAACTCGTTGCGGGTATACCTTTATATTCTAGAACACTAAAGTGTTTCATTTTATAAAGATGATATTGAGATAAGCACATTAGATGTGAATAACAGTATTTATATTTTGAATATAAATAAATCTCAAACGTATAACATGACAAACAAATGGCTCAAACTAATTTGATCAGATGAGACTTATTTGTGGCATTGTTGTCTGGGACACATTAACAAGACTCGTATATCCACACTTTCGAAGAGTGGGTACTAGGAAAAATTTGATTCTATTCAAATGTGTCTACGAATCTAGTTTATTGGGCAAAGTTCCTAATATAAACCTTTTACTTGGTAAAAGTGCAAATGTCATCGATCTGTTAGCCCTTGTTCATAGTGACGTAAGTGAGCCCATATCTAGCTATGATAGAAGTGGATATGAATACTTCATAACCTTTACGGATGTGGTATCGCGTTATGGTTATGTGTTTCTTTTGAAACACGAATCAGAAACTTTTGATAATTCAAAGAGTTTTGACACGAAGTAGACAGACAGATCGGCTAAAGTATTAAACCGTCACGGTTAGACCGTAGTGAAAAATACTTAAGCAATAAGTTTTTCAATTACTTGAAAGAGTATAGTATTCTTTCAATATGGACTCTTCACGGAACACCTCAATTTGACGGTGTGTCTGAACTGAGAAATCGAACCTTGTTAGACATAGTAAGGTTAATCATGAGTCGCTCTGAGCTACCATTTTCCTTCTAGGGATACGCATTTAACAGTGCAATGCTTATTTTGAATAAGGTTCCATGAAAAATCTGTTAGACAGATTTCATATTAGATATGAACAGGAAATAAACTGGGTTTCTTATTCCTAAAGATTTTAGTATGCTAGGCATATGTTTGGATGATACCAAACTAGAACCCAAATCGGATAAGTGCCTAAATTGTAGGTTATCCTAGGGTAACCAAAGTATAGTACTTATACAGCTCACAAGAGAACAATTTAATTGTTGCTCGCCATACTGTTTTCCTAAGAGGAATACCTATATGCAGTGGTAAGTGGGAAGAAAGTAAAACTCGATGAAAATCAGAGTAATACTGTTCCAGGCACCGAACCTTAATGGAACACAAACAGTTCATCAGGGATGAAACTGTCACAATAATCTTCGAATATACAAGAACCGCGTAAGTTGAAGAGAGTCAGAAAACAACCTGGGAGGTATGGGTTTCTGATCTTACCTCGTAAAGATGTCAATCTTATTGAGGAATCCGAACAGACTACCTATGAGGAAGTGATACAAGGTATAGACTCCATATTATGGCAAAGTACCATGATGTCCGAAATGGATTCCATGTATACCAACTAAGTTTGGACACTGGTTGATGTACCGGAATGCATTGTGCCTATTGGTACTGTATAAGTCTTCAAGGAAGACATACATGGATGGAAACACACTAACGTACTAAGCTAGACTTGTAGCGAAAAGGTATCATCATCAACATTGTGTCGATTAAGATGAAACCTTTTACTCGTTGCCATGGTTAAATCCATTTGGATAATGCTTGCTGATGCTGCATGTTTCATTTATGAAATATGGCAGCTGAACGTCAAAATCGCTTTTCTTAAACGGAAACCTTTTGGAGGTGTTTATAACATCCTGACGGTTTTGTCGTACAAAAACAAGCAAACAAGGTTTGTAAGTTATTCAATCCATTTATGGATTGAAGCAAGCATTGCGTTCTTGGAACTATCGTTTTGATGTAATCATAATGGTATATGATTTAATTCAAAATGAAAATTATGCTTATGTATATAAGGAGGTTAGTGGTAGTGTACTTAAAATGAATGTCCTGTATATAATGATGATATATCATTTCTTGGAAATGATATTCCCATAATAAAATCGGTGAAAGCTTGGCTTTCATAAAAATTCTCGTATAATTCTTGGGAGAGACAACCTTTATTCTAGGAATAAAGATCTGCTGGGATAGATCTAAAAGTTGTTGGCACTCTCCAAGAACTCGTACATTGAAATAAATGTACGCGAACTGGTGTCTCATACGTTTTGAGCATATGGAGTCACAATCAAGCCAATCCAAGTGATAGTCACTGGATTGATGTTAAGAACATCCTTAAGTATCTTAGATGAACTAAGGATGCTTTCTTATATATATGGAGAATGAGAACTTGAAGTGACTGGGTTCACTACTGCAAGTTTCTAAACCAACAATAATGACTATAAGGCGTAATAAATGTACTATATATAGTTTGAATAACGGAACAATGAGCTGGAAATCTTCCAAGCAAGATACCGTTGACGAATAAACAACAATAGTGGAATATTGCTGCAGCTGAGCCAACAATAGAAGAACTTTGGATCTATTAATCCTAATCAGATTAGGAGTAGTTCAGTTAGCAGCTGAGCTAGGCTACAACACAGGCTAAATAATTAATGGTCTCATCAACCATCCAATTTACACTTTAACTATTCATCTGATTCGTTCGGATCATACATCGTGGTGATGTGATGATCAAATAAATAGTATCAGATGATAACTTTGCAAATCCGCTGACGAAAGTAGTTTCTCAGCAGAAGTTTGAGCGAACCGTACATAGTTCAAGTGTAGGACACTTGAGTGATTGGCTATAGGCCAAGTGGGAGATTGTTGGACAATTATGACCCATAGCATCACTATTTGTACATAACATGGTGTTGTTGTACAAATTAACTATGTGACAAAGGAAATTGCTCTTTTATCATTTGTAATTAGATTACCGGGATATATAAATGATAAAAGTCCATATGATTAGTTTCAGATTGATAAGATATGAGACTGTATCAATCCATGAAGGTTTAATCATTAAAACATCCATAGTCGGAGTATTATCGAGATTGGACATCGATAATGCGGAATAGACTAGTATTGCACTTGTGCACGTTGTGGGAGCATAACAACATAGTTCTCATATATTTGGGTATTGGATACTCATGCAAATGTAATAGGAGGTTGGTTTTACCGATGGTACGGAAACAGCTTCGCTCTGGATAGACCTCTCGGAATTCCATTGGTAGTATGACTATGTGTCTATGGAAGTCCGAATCAGGGTAGATGTATTTGGTCTTAATTTGAGACTTGCACCGCTAATACTTGCGACAATCAATATAATTTGGTTTTGGTCGTCCAGGGCTTTAATAAGTTCTGTGTACGCCTCTTCTGGGTATATTGAGAATCGTAGTGTATTGGGTGTGATGTCAAGACGGAAGTATCACTTCAGTCATATGGAGATGATGGTCACGTAGGATACGGAACTAGTGCTCTTATATGCTGCAGCTATCGGGATAATATGACTAGGTCATGCTTATCCGATTATAGAGACTAGTTACCAGAGATCCGATATGTGCTTCGTACGGGGCAGACACAATTCCAGCCCCAGGCCTAGCACGTGACATCCGATACTGGATCGCAATACGCAATACTACGTATACTACGCCTGATATATATTACATATTCCTTTAAGAATTTTCTAGAGAATTAGGTAGGCACGGTGCTTTACTAGAAGCCAACCATGTCTTATAAATCGGTAAAAATGTAGTACTAGGTACGTACGTGTTCGGATAGTCGACGGACCGGATTTACTGCCAATATATCCGGGGATCCCATGGGTCGCTTCCCGAAGATTCACCGATGACGTATGACTCGCACATTATTAATCTGGGATTAATATGTAGAGAGAGAGAGAGAATTAATCTAGGATTAATTACAGAGATATTTTATCTGGGATAAAATACTATTTAAAAGAGAGAGAACGATTAATTTGGAATTAATCGATAAAATAATATACTCGATTTATTAAATGAAATTAGATTTCGACGCGGAATTAAAATTAGATTTTAATTCGGGCAAACGAGTTAATTTAGAATTAATTCTCCAGCGACGTGAATAGTAATTTTGATAGACATAATTATTTAATTAAATTTGATTAATTACGTCGCAACAGAAAATTCGTTAATTCGAAATTAGCGAACCCGAGCCCGGAAGTGTTTGCGGGACCACTTGCATTTAGAATCAAGAGGGGCCCACAAGTCACATCACACGTCACATCATTGGTCATTATTGGGATGGAAGTCACATCAACTTTGAGTGATGTGATGCTTGTCACTTTATGTGATTGATATGGGTGGTTGAAGACTTTAAAGTCTTGTACCAAAATTTTGAATTTTGAAAAATGGTAATTGATTTTTGGTATTTGTTTTTTGAAATCAAAAACCAAAATACACAACACATTTTTTCTATTCCCTCTCATCTCTCCAATCACGGCTTTTGAAGCCATTTCCTCTCAAATTTTCTCTCATGGCCGAGAGATGCAAGAAGCTTAAGGAAGGATTTGTGGCAAATTTTTCCAAGTGCTAGCACACTAAAGAGGTCAAACAAAGGTGATATGGAAACCCATTCATGAGCATGGAATCTCAAATCAAAGCTTGGAGCTTGGAGGACATCCATGGAGGAGCTTGACCGAAACACATGGAGCACAAAGAAGGACCTTGGCCGAGAGCTACAAGGAGGATTTTTTGTTGTTCTTCGCATCGTAAAAGCCGATCAAAGTGAGTATTCCGCAACTTTAATTTGATGTATTTGCACTTTTCATTGCTTAATTGATCTTGGGATGACTTAGAAAACCCAACAATCCCTCCATCATAGGTATCCGAATAATACCAGAGATATAGATGTAAACGTCAAATCTCTATAGGTATTATCACGTCGACGTTTCTATTAGCAATCTCTAAATAACACTCGGAACTTACTTTCGAAGTATATTGTGGCCACAGATTTAACAGACTGCTAATCACATATGGACTACATATGCTCTGTACATAGAACTGACGGATCCTATCTTGACACACACAGGATATCCTTAGGATCGGTCCAAACCCAACGAACAGGCGGAGGTGTGATCTAAATAGATCAGTGACGTGACTGCCATCTAAGTGTGGAGGATGTCTCATACATCCACAGTGGTGTCTCAAGTTGAAGGACCACTATGCTACTCAACCCGAGAAGATTCTTATTGACGTTGATGTACCATCCATTAAGAATCTTTGGTGAGTCGTTCAGTGTTTATCCATTATAAACACCTACACGTCTATACGAGTCTCCCAAGACTCATGGTTCATTGGGATAAACCATCGGACCAAGTCTTGATATACGACATGTGCAGGTCTCAGCCGATTTGACTAACCAACCAGTGTTAGTAAATCTTGACCAGGAACAATATTTGATAATATACATTTAGCAGTGACACTTCCCAATGTCAATTACAAACTAGTTTTGTAACTCTGTACTTCATTATATATTATCGGGCCTTTGTCTAATATATACATATCACTAAACCACATTTAGTTTCAATCTAATAGTAATTAGATGAATACGTATATAAAAACAAGAGGTGTAACCACTAAGAAAGTAATATCATGGAAAAAGGGGATGTTCGTATTCATGAATCAAACATAAATACGGTCCGGATTGGCGCTCTGAGCACCAACCCCAACAATTTCTCCCACTTCTTCTAGTGCCAATCCACGGTATCATATACACATCTCAATGTGTATCATCTACTCATTGCTCTCAAAAGCTCACCTAGTACTTAAGATGTAGGCAACAAGAAGTAAGTCTGCTATAACATATTCAGTTTGTCAAACAAACTCCATCGTTTCCTATTGCCAGCATCATTCATATTTTGTAGAATCCAAATTATACATTAATATGACTTTGATGCTACATCAGTATTGTGCTACAACTACTGAGTTGTCCAAGTAATTAGGGATCAAATCCAAAATACTATGACCCAAACGGTTGCAGACTAAATTCTCCATGAATAAGAAACTCGTTCTTATTATCTCAAAGATAATAAAGAACATGTTTCAAGATCCATCAAATGGTCTATAGGGTATAAAAAATAACTCTTTAACAATTACGACTAAATCGATATCTTTAATCGCACATAAAAAAGTATTTATTATGTCATCATCAAATGATACATAAGATTGATTAGACATTATAATCAATATCTCTTTCGAAAAAGGAATCATCTTTTACGAAAAGATGAATACTTTATATAAGACACACAATAACTGTCCAAGAGTTATACTAATTGTCATACAGATAGCCTAGTCATGTCCTTTATTAGATCATATCTAATTCACGAATAATATGAGTATCTCACAAGTCTCTTGGTTTTATATCTTATATAAAACTTTATATCGAATATAACAGAGACTACTCCCACTATTTTCACGGAGTAAATAAGACTTAGGTAAACCTTTTACCTCAAAAACATCTCATTATTACCATAATAATGATAATTTCATTAGGATATATAACACTAGAAAGTAATTTGTACGCTCCCACTAACCCTTAAAACATATATGTATTCTCTATATTTTGACAAGATTAGACAATCTGACGATATCAAAAACAGAGAACACAGATTTCTGGAAGACTTATCAGAGTCTACAATAGGCTCTATAAGCTAGAACATTAAGTTGCGATCTCAGCAGAACACAAACTCTAGGGCCATTTCAGAATGTACTCTTCAAACTAAGAAATCACAACTGATCTCTTATCTGAATAAGCCATTCAAAAAGCCATTTACATTCTTTAGCCAAAATGTACAATTTAATATCAACATTAACCAACAGATCTTAAATTGTTCAATTAGTATGACTAGAGACAAGTTTCCTCAGAATCTATAATAGATTGCTGAGTATAACTTTTCTCATTGTCATACTATAAAGGTCAAACCTTTAATAAGCTCACACCGCTTTCGCTGCGCAAACAATTAGCACATATCATGAACTAATACATAATGAAAGCTTAATCAAGTTTAAAACTTGATCGTAGTAAGTTATGAACAATCTTAGATCTATAGTTCAATGATGAACTTCCAGAATCGATATTAAATATCGCTTCCATTGTAAGTTATAGGATATTTTTCTTCGATAAGAAAACAACAAAATCATTAAGTATCAAATACTCGTAAATGATTCTGTTAACCTATTTGACTTGTACGGAAGATGTATAAGGGTTGTTTCATCTTATTAATTACGTAGTTCCATTTATAATTTATCATTCTCACATTTGACTTCAATAAGTCAAGTCTTTTCTATAATTGTTAACATCCGATGTTACACACCAAGTAATAAAAAATGATTTTAATACTTAGGATCGTAGGAAAGATATTCTATCAAATAGAATTCAATATCTATTAAACAGAATAAACGATAAACTTTTACTTATACCTCCAAGGCGAGTAGTAATTCCATTATACAACTATTATATAAAAGAAATATTCAAATCTCAAACTTTTCAAGATTCAAATTTTCTACCTATACATATCATATATGTAACTGTAGAAATTAATGGAACCTAAATTAAAAAAATGAACTAGTGTTACTGGAGCATATCCTTAAGAGTATTGAAACTAATTCGGTAACATTCAATATCAAACAAATCAAATCATATAAGATTCGACTGCTGCCACTACTCAATTCCATCAAGATGGAATCGTGGAAGAATAATATTGAATAAGAATCATATTCACTAAATAACCTTAGAACTAATTGCTTTAAATTCATATGTTTAATCGTATCAAAGATCTTTGAACAGTTCAAAGACTTGTAATGAATTTTAAGGACAGAGTTCTCATAAAACTTCAGATTGAATATATTTGAACAAGTAAAAAATGTTCAACCTACGTTTCATCAGAACATATTGAAAGTTCTTGATCATTTCAAGATGTTCAATATATGTTCTTTCAGAAACACGTAACTAAGTTATGACAATTCATAAACTAAGTTACGAAGTAAAGAAAACTACCTTAAGCAATTACAATTCATTAATCTACATACATCTTATGTATCAGTTAAATAAATCTGGTGGTCCAATGACAATCATTGGTTAAACGAGATCTTAATCACCTTCCTGAATACAATATTCATTAAATGGATAAGGATGTGTGGTGTGATCTCGTATCAAACCATCATTTACCATATAGAATAAGCATCTAATGCTTAAGTGATTAAACTCATAAAGCACCGTTCTAAATTATTTACTTTACCGAATAATTTTTCATAATGTTTATCTCAACATCAATGACACTACTAGTTATATTTAAAATATATAACAATTGTTTATAAAGAACAAGTAACTATCCAATAGTCGTAAGTTCCGATATCAAATATCAAAACAATCATTAACTAATATTTTAAATAACTAGACGGGAGATCTGGTATCCAATACCTATAGTTGTAGTATTGTGAAAATCGATATTTTCTATACACAACTATACGCATCTCCTTTCTTTAGCTTTACTATTTACCTTCAACTATTCACAACAATTGTAAATAATTGATTAGCAAATTGTGTCAAACACATTGCCACTAAAGGTCACTAAAGATAAGAAACGCCATTACTAGATAAACAAATACCTAATGGGGCTTTCTTAATGTCAGTCAAGAATCTCGAGACATGAACTAAATTCAAGTCAATTCTTACTGAATAAGAAACTATTCTCTCTAAAGTATTATATCCTAAAAGGGATATCTGTCTAGATTATCTATCATGACTTAGAAAATAAGTCATTAACCATCTTGATTTTTTAGAAAATCGGAACAACAGTTCCCGATGGCTTAGACCAATCTAATAATATCCTAGTCTAATAGTAACTAGAACCTATTCTAGAATAACTGCAACCAAGAGTCAAGTCAGATAACATATCAAAATATGTGTGCAGTAAATAAAAGTTCAATTCTATATAATCAATAGAATAAGGAAACAAACAAACACCAATTTCCATAATAATACACATTGCCTAAGTTATGGAATATTTTAAACTTAGCAGTGCCTCCCATTATTTTACGTAATACTGTAATCCCCAACGGAAAAATGAGAATTCAATAATTAAATCAAATTCCATAATGGGAAGTGGACCTCATGAATATATTTTGACTCACAGTAGAGACACGGTCTCGCCTACGTATATTCATCAGGTAGAATTCAAAAATTACGTATATTTCAAGTAATTTTATTTTGGTCCATTTTATTTAAAACATGCCAAGATCAAATCCAATCAACCCAAAAATTTACATGCATCATATTCATACCATAATACATCACATATATTAAAAGCCCAAAATTTGGAGTGGGTTATGAACCCTAATTTTTCAATTTCATCAAATTGTCCAATTTCACCAAATTTACAAAATCCAACACTTTAATCCATACAATATTTCAGCTCGTTCTTCTCTTCTTGTTTTCGTTTGGGCTGCCTGGAAGATCTCTTGCACCCTTGTTCAATCTGTCATACCATTCCACGTAACTTGGCTTAATCCTGTTGGATTGGCCTTTCGCCCAATCTTCCTTAGTAGAATTGGTTGGGGTTGTAAATGGTTTTTCCTTTCTTATCCCCCGAGGGGAAGAAGAAGCCGTGAGCACAAAATCAACAGAAGAAGAAGAATTGTGTTTGGTTACAGGCGCACACTATCTTCACTACTTCGCGGGAAGCATTCTATGAAGAAGGTAAGCCAAGCGCCATGAGCGGAATGGGATTTTTACCGTGGGATAGACACATGAAGTGGTCTATTCGCTTCGGAACTGTTACCATGGGATAGACACATGAAGTGATCAACTTTGAAATAACTCTAGAATAATTCTAGGTCACCAAGGAGTGACTTACTAACTCTAGCATAGAAACTTTGATTTTTAAAGTATCAAAAGTAAGCTTTAAAACAAGTTTAAGCTCACTTACATGCATTAATCTTTCATTCAAGTTCACAACCATATAAACACAAACTATAAGAGTAGAGATAACATCAAAGAAACAAAAATGGAAGCTAAGTATGTTAGAAACATTTTTCATGTTGGAGGAATTAAAAGAAAACTTACAAATGCTTAAGATTTCCAAGACTTTCTTATTTTCTCTAAACCTTTTCTCTCAACCACTTTTCTGTTCTATTTTTGTGTATATGAACTTGTTAAACCCTAAAAGGGAAACAAAACAATATATACTCCCCAAAATTTGCCTTGGCCGAAATTTAGGGTGTTTATAAAATATCTAGATATTTTTTGTTTCAATTAAAGTTAGCTTATCAACTTGCATCCATTATCATTACAACTTTAATGAATAATCAACAAGTCAACAATTGCAACTCAAAAATATAACAATTATATTTATATAATGGTGTTGGCCGAATTTCACTTAAAATTAAAGGAAAATTATATTTCAATTTTAAACACTTTAAACAAATATGAAAGAAGTCAAATCCAATTTCACTACCATTTCCTTTACTTTAAAGTCAACAATAAACACTTATAATCATTTACTAACTTTATCATTTCATAAGATATTTATATTTATATTATATTAATTATTTAACAATTAAATAATTAATTAATTAATCAAATACAAATATCTCAAATATATATATTATATTTACTTTAAATATCTCAAATACATATATAAATGATATATGTCAAATACCTTTATTTGATAATTTATTAATGTGTATTTAATAATATCATATATTAAATACAAACACACATTAATTAGGAAATGACGGTTCGGCCCGTTTGCATGTATTTTTCATTTAACGTTTAAACGATTTATAAATAATCATCATTATTCATAAAAGTCGCCCAAGTGCTCTACGAGTATATTTCATTAGTGAGACTCTATAGATTCAGGTATATCCATCACAAAATTCGATTTCGTGTCCATAATTTACCCACACGTAAATTATGACGACCACAGATAAACTAGCTGAATCATACAGGTCGAGGTCATTGCATACGTATAATCTCTCAATCACAGGTATCCGGATAATACCAGAGATAAAGATGTAAACGTCAAATCTCTATAGGTATTATCACGTCGACGTTTCTATTAGCAATCTCTAAATAACACTCGAAACTTACTTCCGAAGTATACTGTGGCCACATATTTAACAGACTGATAATCACATATGGACTACTTATGCTCTGTACACAGAACTGACAGATCCTATCTTGACACACACATGATATCCTGAGGATCGGTCCACACCCAACGAATAGGCGGAGGTCTAATCTAAATAGATCGGTGACGTGACTGCCATCTAAGTGTGGAGGATGTCTCATACATCCACAGTGGTGTCTCAAGTCGAATGACCACTATGCTACTCAACCCGAGAAGATTCTTATTGATGTTGGTGTACCATCCATTAAGAATATTTGGTGAGTCGTTCAGTTTTTATCCACTATAAACACCTACACGTCTATACGAGTCTCCCAAGACTCATGGTTCATTGGGATAAACCATCGGACCAAGTCTCAATATACGACATGTACCGGTCTCATCCGATTTGACTAACCGACCCGTGTTAGTAAATCTTGACCAGGAACAGTATTTGATAATATACATTTAGCAGTGACACTTCCCAATGTCAATTACAAACTAGTTTTGTAACTGTGTACTACATTATATATTATCGGGCCTTTGTCTAATATATACATATCACTAAACCACATTTAGTTTCAATCTAATAATAATTAGATCGAATACGTATATAAAAATAAGAGGTGTAACCACTAAGAAAGTAATATCATGGAAAAATGGGATGTTCATATTCATGAATCAGACATAAATACGGTCCGGATTGGCGCTCTGAGCACCAACCCCAACACATGTATCACTAAATCAGATTTAGTTTCAATCTAATCATAATTAGATATCTAATCGTAATTAGATCGAATATGTATATAAAAGACAAGAGGTGCTACCATTAAATAAGTAATATTATGGAAAAATGAATTGTTTGTATTCATGAATCGGACATAAATACGATCCGGATTGGCACTTCGAGCACCAACCCTAACAATGTTTTCAAGCTAAGCTTGAGTTCTATCTTGTTGGCTGATTTTTTTATTAGTGCTTTATATGGTAAAGGAACAGGGTTCTTGACCTCATTTTCTCTGTCACAATCAGAAAATGCTCTTTGTTTTTCAGCAATTTTCTTGAAACAAGTTTTTTGGAATTGTGATAATTGATGTTTACTTGTGTTACCATCCTTTTAGAAACCTCTAAAATTAGTGCTTATTGTCAACCACTTTCGTAGTTTCTTCAACTCATATCAAGATACGTTGTTTCTTTGTTGCAGGTGGTGTTAGTAGCTTCAAAGAATTAAAAGAGCAAAGGTGAAAATAATATTTTGTAACATTATTGATTGATACATTACTCATTACTCACTTGAGATTTAGTGACATTATTGATTGATACATTACTCGTTACTTCTATTTTTTCGCAGCTATCAAAAATGGATTCAAATGACGGCAGTCACGCTACTTCAAAGTTATCTCGAGTTCGTAAAAATACGTCCAATATGTGGGATCATTATGAGCGTTTGACTAATCCAGACACTGGGACATGTGAACACACAAAATGCAATTATTGCGGAAAAGTTTTATCATACAACGTGACATCAAGTACTTCTTCGATGAAAAACATCTTAAAAGATGCACTAGTTATCCTCACAATGTAGATAAGAAGCAAAAATAACTTTCAAGCAAGACGTGTGGTAACAATGAACCTAATACTCTTACAACATGGAAATTTGATCAAGAGTATTGTAGGATTATGCTTGCTAGATGCATTATAAAATATGAGTTGCCTTTTATTATAATAGAGCGTGATGGTTTTAGAGAGTTTGTGCATGCTTTACAACCTCGGTTTAAATTTATTTCTCGCTTTACTATTGCTAGAGATTACATGAAAGTGTATGTTAGTAAGACTAGCTTGCAAAATTGCTTAAAATCTATAAAAACAATAGTAGCTTTGATGAAGGATATTTGGACTTCTGTATAACTCTAAGTTATTTGTGTCTCACAGCTCATTTTTTTTTTATAATGATTAGAAGTTCCACAAAATAATTTTGAGTTTTGTTGAAATACCTAGTCATAAAGGGAAAGATATAGGAAAAATGGTAGAAGTATGCATTAAATAATGGGGTATTGATGACAAAGTGTCTACGCTTACTGTAGATAATGCCAGTTCTAATGATGTCGCAATTATATATTTGAAGGGTAGACTTCCAAACTTAGTTATGGGTGGAGACTTTCTCCATATGAGATGTGCTACTCATATTTTAAACTTGATTGTGAAGGATGGCCTTGTTGAAATTAAACAATCTATTAGTCGAATTTATAGTGCAGTTAGATATGTGCGGAGTCCTCCGGCTAGAGCCCATCAATTTAAAGTGTGTGTTGAGAGAGAAAGAGTATCTAGTAGTTGTAAAGTTTGTCTTGATGTTTCAACTAGGTGGAACTCCACTTACCTAATGCTGGAGATAGCTCTTGTATTTCAAAAAGCATTTTATAAGATGGATATTGAGGATGTTGCCTATAGAACGGAACTTGAGAGTGATGATAGTGTTCCCACTTTGGAAGATTGGCAAAATGCCAAGGTTTTGGCAAGATTTTTAAAAAAATTCTACGTTGTCACTAAGAAATTATCAAGATCTTTATATGTCACAACTAATGCTTATGTTCATGATATTGTTGCCATCCTCACTTGCATGAATGAATTGGCAAACCAGTCAGATCCTTATGTTAAAAATATGTGTCGTAAAATGAAAGAAAAGTTTGAAAAGTACTATGGAAATGTTGATCAGACAAACTTTATGGTTTTAATAGCTGATGTGCGGATCCTAGATATAAGATGTATGTAAGGGTGGCAATGGGCCGGGCCGGGTCTTGATGAGTGGTAATTATATCACTATTTCCCACTCATTTAACTTAATATTTTATATAGTTTCTTGAGTTTTGTGAATATTTTGATGTGTTTTGTGTTATTTTGTAGATAAATAAAGTTTCAGGACTCTCTAGATGTGATTTGGGGCCAAAACAGTGAAAAACGGACAAAAGGGCAATTTGGTACTTTTGCGCATCGTGACGCGCAAGCCTTCGGCGTCGCGATGCCTAACATTCGCATGACTTGCTAATGTGCACCGGGGGACACGTGTCAGAATTTGAAAAGTTTGACTTGCTAACGTGCGCCTGCCACGTGTCAACATCACAGTCAATCCGCTAACGTGCACCGTGCCATGTGTCATCATCATATGGTGCCGACAATCGCCATCGCCATATGTCACCACGTTTCATCCCGCGTGTCTGACATGCCATCGTCCACATCAGCAAGTGACCGAGTCAACTCGCCATATCACCGCCACATCATCATCAGCCAATCACAACACGCCACATGTCGCAATCCTACGGTGCCGACAATCATTATCGCCACGTGTCGCCACATCATCACCACGTCACCGCCACGTCACTGCCATGTCAGCTCAATTATTGAGTTAATCATCCACATCACCACGTCATTGGATAAGAATCTCGGCGGACCAACCAGAAGCTGACATGTGTCACGTCGCAACGCGTGAAGCTTGAGCGTCGAGACACGGAAACCCCATCAACGCCTATAAATTCAACTCGAGATTTCAGTTTCAGATGCACCTTCCTTTCTGAATTCTCTGATGTAAATATGGAGTTTTATATCTAGTTTTCTTTAAATTTCAGTTTTGTAATTAATTTTAATTACGTTCAGTAATAATAATTTACTTTCTTTACTTTGTCAGTTTTTACTATTCAACATGAGGAGGTAACTTCCCCCTTCTAGGGTGAAAGGTAAAACTTTTATTACTGCTATTTAGATTAATCTCCCTTAATTATAATATATTCACTATTTAAAATTTGACTTAACAAGGATACCGCTATATTGGTCGGTTGGTAATCATTTATAAACTGGTTTTAATCTGACTAAGCATGGATACCACCTGGTTGGTCGGTTGGTAATATACCACCTTTATGGCAGGTCGAACTTAATTTGACTTAATCAGGTTACCGCCTATATGGCTAGTTGGTAATGTTATCACAAGTTAATATATTATATTAAATGAGATATCTAAATTAGTAGTGGTAAAAGTAGATCCTTTAACCTTAGCATTTTATTTCATTGTAATTTTACTTTTCAGTATTTACTTTACCGCATTTACTTTTCAGCATTATACTTTATATCTTTTAAGTTTTTACTAGAATTAGATATGTGTCGTAGCTAAATTAGTTATCTGGGGTTGTGATAAATTTTAATATCACCGGTTTATAAGAGGTTATTTTATAGTTTGGGTAATTTAAAGGTTTACTTATTAAGTCTTAAGCTTAATGCGTCTTGTTAATTGGCCACTAATAAGATTGATCTGGTAAATCTAAAATAATATTGACAAAGGAATTTTAGGTTTCAACCTTAGACTTAGTAGCCCACGATCTTCCTTGAGGATAGATAACCCTTTAATAGATTTCCTTACAGGATAGACATATACCTGTCGGGCGGGGGTAGCCATAATTGGAACTTAAACTTAATGAATCTAGGTAATTTGGTTGACATAGACATATGGTTCAATTGGGTTAAACTGGGTTTTTGCATTTGACCATCGAAAGAGGCTTTTGCATAATTTTGTGATCTAGGTTAGTAAATTGATATATTACATAAACATTAAATAACCACTTCATCTTTAAAATGATATTGGAAGAAATCACAACCTTGGATAGTTTCTTAATATTGAATTTTCCTCAACATCCTTTTGCGCAATTTTATTTACTTGTTTTTTAAATTTAAAATCATCACCATTTCCCAATCAATCAATCAACCTGTTAGATAATAGTAATCATTTGACCTCACAAAATTAATAGATTAGGTATTAAGTCCTCATGGGATCGATATTTTTTATACTATTTGAACGATACGTGCGCTTGCGTTATACGCGTGTGATTACGCCGGTCAAATTTTTGGCGCCGTTGCCGGGGACTTATTTATCTTTTACTATTAGTTTAGGGGTTAGATACCTTTACTTGTATCTAATTTCTTTTTACTTATTATTTATGTTTTCTTGTGTTTCAGGTTCTCAAACACTACATGAGACGAACCAGAAGCTTTGACCTCCGACCGCTCAACCCAGAGATTGAAATAACCATCAGACAGTTGAGAAGGGAAAGGCGAGAAGGCCAAGAAACTTTAGTCAACATGGAACCTGAACCTTTGGAAGTTGCATTACCAATACCCATTCGAGACAGAACCATTACGGTGGTCGACGGCTTCATTTCCTGTATTGTACTTCCTCATTTACCAGCAAATGCGTGTGACATCAAAACATGCATTCAGATGATTCAGCAGTCAGTGCAGTTTGGGGGAAAAGCAACTGAAGATCCTAATACCCACATCAGCAACTTCCTAGAAGTTTGCGGCACTTTCAATTACAGCCGAGAAGCTGAAGAAGCAATGAGACTGCGGGTTTTTCCATACTCCTTGAAAGACAGAGCTAAAGCTTGGCTACATTCACTACCAGCAGGTTTCATCAAAACTTGGAACACTTTAGCCACCAAATTTCTTGCAAAGTACTTTCCACCAGCTAGAACTGGAAAGCTGAGGAATGACATCACATCCTTTGTACAACAAGACTCGGAAACTCTCTACGAAGCTTGGGAAAGGTACAAAGATTTGCTCCGGAAATGTCCTCACCATGAGATTCCAAAATGGCTTCAACTCCAAACTTTCTATAATGGACTTTCTGGACTAATGAGAACCACAATTGATGCTGCTGCTGGAGGAGCTTTAATGGTAAAATGAGAAGATCAAGCCTGGGACCTAATCAAAGAAATGGCCAACAACAATTCCTTGTGGCCAACAGAAAGGAGCATGATCCAAAGAATTACAGGAATTTATGAAGTTGGAGCCAATACAGCAGTCAACGCCAAGCTGGATCAGATATGCAAATTCATGGAGACTCTCAGCATTGGATCCACAAGTTCACCATGTGGAGGAGCACCAGAACCAAATCAACTTGAAGAGACGGTGAATTATGTCAACAATTTCAATAGACAGAGGAACAATCCATATTCCAACACCTACAACCCAGGGTGGAGGAATCATCCCAATTTTTCATGGAGCAACAATTCAGGAACAATCCGCCACCTGGATTCCAATAGCATAACTATCCACCACCTGGATTCCAGCAACAGAACAAAGGCCAGGAGCAGGAAAATGAACCAGGAATAGCAGAAGTACTGGCTCAGTTAAAAAAGTACGATGCTATGTTTTGGAGCCAATCTGCTTCCATCAAAGCACTAGATGTTGGATAATATGACCCATAGCGTCACTATTTGCACAGATCATTGTGTTGTTGTAGCAAATTAACTATGTAATAAGGAAATTGCACTCTCATCATTTGTGATTAGATCACCATAGATATATAAATGAAGAGAGGTCCCTATGATTAGTACCTGGACTGAGAATGATATGAGACAGTATCAGTCCCCGAAGGTTTAATCATTAAATATCCCTAGCCGTAGTATTATCGAGACTGGACATCGATAATGCGGAATAGGCTAGTATTGCACTTGTGCGCGTTTGTGAGGGCACAACGGCATAGTTCTCATATATATAAGTATTGGATACTTATGCAAGTGCGATAGGAGGTCGTGTTTCACCGATGGTACGGGAAACAGCTTCGCTCTGGATAGACCCCTCGGAATCCCATTGGTATTATGACTATGTGTCTATGGGAGGCCGAAATCGAGGTAGGTGTGTATAGTCTTAACCTGAGACTTGCATCGCTAATACTTACGATAATCGATAAACTTTGGTCTTGGTGGTAGGGGGCTTTAACCGGTTTTGTGTACACCACTTCTGGGTTTATCAGAGAGTCGTAGTGTATTGGGTGTGATGTCAAGATGGAAGTGTCACTTCAGTCATTTGGAGATGATGTCACGCAGGATACGGTACTAGTGCTCTTGAGTGTTGCGCAACCAATCGGGATATTGTGACCAGGTCATGTATATCCGATTATAGAGACTATGTTACCAGACATCCGACATGTGTTTCGGACGGGGCAGACACTTATCCAGCCCCAGCCCTAGCACGTGATTATCCGATACTGGGCCGATATACACAATACTACGGTATACTACGCTTGATACAGATCTATATATTCCTGTAAGAATATTTCTGGAGAATTGGGTAGGCATGGCGCTTTGCTAGAAGCCAACCTTGTCTTGTAAATCGATATAAACGTAGTACGAGGTACTTACGTGTTCGGACAGTCCGACGATCGTATTTACTGCCAACATATCCGGAGATCTCATGGGTCGCTTCCTGAAGATTCACCGATGACGTATTACTCGCACTTTGATTAATCTGGGATTAATTGGAAGAGAGAGATAGAATTAATCTGGGATTAATTCGATGAGAGAGAAAATTAATCTGGGATTAATTGTGGAGACATTTTATCTGGGATAAAATATTAATTAAAGAGAGAGAACGATTAATTTGGAATTAATCGATAAAATTAATATATTCGATATATTAATCGAAATTGGATTTCGACGCGGAATTAAAATTAGATTTTAATTCGGGCGAACGAATTAATTTAGAATTAATTCGTTAGCGACGTGAATAGTGAATTCGCTAGGCGTAATCATTTAATTACGACGCGACGGAAAATTCGTTAATTTGGAATTAGCGAACCCGAGCCCGAGAGTGATTGCGAGCGCATTCGCATTTCGAATTCGAGCGCGGCTCGCGAGTCACATCAAGCATCAAATCGTTTGTCACATCATGCGTCAAATCAATTGTCACTTTGAGTGATGTGACTTGACAACATGTCACTTTATTAAAGTGATGTGATATGACTTAAAGTAAAGTAGATATGATGTGTGAAAAGTAGAAAAGCATTATTAGACTTTTGCTTTTTACTTTTAAAATATTTGATAATGATTTATATATTTATTTTGTTTTTTGAAAATAAAATTAAAATATATAAACTTATCATTTTCTCTCTCTCACATGCAAGGGCATACAGTTTCTTCATCTCCCTCTCTTTCTCTCCTTCACGATTTAGGCATCAGACTTCTTCTTCTTCTTGTTGCGTTTTCTGCCGAGCAAATGGAGAAGAAAGATGACCATTTTTTGTTGCTAAATCTTGTGCTAGCACACTCTAGGAGGCATACATAGGTGATAGGGAAGCTTCTTCTTTGAGCAAGGAAGCTTGAAGCTTTGAGCTTCAATGGAGTCTCACATGGCCGAAAATGGTGGAGTCCAAACCAGTCCAAACCGAGCGTCCACTGCAGTTCCAGAAGCCATTGCCGTGACTTGGAGGGAGCAAAAATCGCACATTGTTCTTCAAACATCAAAACCCAAATTCAATGTGAGTTGATTCCGCCACCTCCTTTGATGTGTTCATATGTGATTTTTATGCATTGTTTGTGATCTTGTGGACTTGATTAAACTCCAACACTAGAGAATCAAATTGGACAACTGGCCAATGCTCAGAGTTACAGACCGCCAGGAAATCTTCCCAGCAACACAGAACCAAATCTAAGGAACAGATGGAAGGAGCAATGTCAAGCCATCACCTTGAAAAGCGGTACTGAAATCAACAAAGATGTTGGAATCAAGGCAATAATTGAAGAAGTTCCAAAAGATGCAGTTCTACAGATGGAGGAAAAAGAAGCAAAGGAAAAAGAAAAAGATCAGATCATTCCACCTCCACATTTTCCTCAGCTTCTTCAGAAAAACAAACTGGACAAGCAATTTGCTCTATTCCTGGAGGTGTTCAAAAAGCTGCACATCAACATCCCATTTGCAGAAGCATTGGAAGAAATGCCCAGCTATGTTAAATTCATGAAAGACATTCTTTCACGAAGATGGAGATTGGGAGACTACGAGACAGTAACATTAACGAAAGAATGAAGTGCCATCATTCAGAGGAAATTTCCCCCGAAGTTGAAAGATCATGGCAGTTTCACTGTCCCATGCACCATAGGAGAACATTATATCGGTAAGGCTTTATGTGACTTAGGTGCAAGTGTTAATTTGATGCATTTTTCTATTTACAGGAAAATGAAAATTGGAGAAGCAATGCCTACCTCAGTCTCTTTACGACTTGTTAATCGAACGCTCGCATTTCCAAGAGATGTTGTTGAAGATGTGCTGGTCAAAGTCGACAAACTCATTCTCCCAGTAGATTTCATTATCCTTGACATGGAAGAAGACAAAGATGTACCAATCATTCTTGGGAGACCATTCTTGGCTACAGGTAAAACTATAATTGATGTGCAAAAAAAAGAACTAACAATGAAAGTGCAGGACCAAGAAGTTACCTTTAATATTTTCAAAGCCATGAAATTCCCAAGCGATGGAAATGAAGAAGAATGTTTCAGAGTTGATGTTGTTGATAGTATCGTTCATGATACTGAGCCAAATCCCACAGATACACTTGAAGCTTGCATCACCAACATGATTGAGTGCGAGCTAGATATTGAAATCCTAGAATGGATCAACTATCTTGACAAGACATTCCTTTTCAAGTCAACACCACCAGTTGAAAGTCTGGAACTTCCAAAGAAAGATCGAATCAAGCCTTCGATTGAAGAACCACCACAGCTGGAGCTCAAATTACTACCGAGCCATCTCAGGTATGTATTTCTTGGAAACTCTTCTGAATTGCCTGGTATTATTTCTTCTTCACTAACATTGGAGCAGGAAGAAAAGTTACTGAGAGTGTTACGAGAACACAAGAGAGCCATTGGCTGGACTATAGCAGACATTCGAGGCATTAGTCCATCATTTTGCATGCACAAGATTCTGATGAACGATGAGTACAAACCCACAGTGGAGCATCAACGGAGACTCAATCCAATCATGAAGGAAGTTATAAAGAAAGAAATCATCAAATGGTTGGATGCTGGCATCATATACCCCATCTCAGACAGTACTTGGGTGAGTCCTATGTAGTGTGTACCGAAGAAATGAGGAATTACTATTGTCACCAATGAAAAGAACGAGTTGATTCCAACAAGAACGGTGACTGGATGGAGAGTATGCATGGACTACTGGAAGCTGAACAAAGCCACGAGGAATGACCATTTTTCGCTACCATTCATTGACTAGATGCTAGACAGACTGGCATGACATGAGTTCTATTGCTTTCTGGACGGATACTCGGGATACAATCAGATTGCCATCGCCCTAGAAGGTCAGGAGAAAACCACTTTTACATATCTGTATGGTACTTTTGCTTTCCGCAGGATGCCATTTGGATTATGTAATGCCCATGCCACTTTTCAGCGTTGCATGATGGCCATCTTCTCAGACATGTTGGAGCAGATTATGGAGGTATTTATAGATGACTTCTCTGTGTTTGGAGACTCTTTTGACCACTGTTTGCAAAATTTGGCACAGGTGTTACAAAGATGTGAAGATACCAACCTGGTACTCAACTGGGAGAAATGCCACTGCATGGTACAAGAAGGCATTGTTCTTGGACACCGGATCTCACAAAAGGGAATCGAGGTAGACAAAGCAAAAATTGAAATAATTGAAAAACTACCTCCGCCGACATCAGTCAAAGGGATTCAGAGCTTTCTCGGACATGCAGGTTTTTACAGGAGATTTATCAAAGACTTTTCCAAAATTGCTAAACCTCTATGCAATCTTCTGGAGAAGGATGTGTCTTTCAACTTCACCAAAGAATGCCATGAAGCTTTTGAGATCTTAAAACAGAAGCTGATTTCTGCTCTCATCATTGTAGAACCAGACTGGACCCTTCCATTTGAGGTGATGTGCGATGCTAGTGATTTTACTGTAGGTGCAGTTTTGGGACAACGCAAAGAAAAGATTTTCCACACCATATACTACTCCAGCAGAACTTTGAATGAAGCTCAACTCAACTACACAACCAATGAAAAAGATTTGCTCGCAGTTGTGTACACTTTTGACAAATTCTGCTCCTATCTGCTGGGTCCCAAAGTAATAGTATACACAGATCATTCAACAATCAAGTACTTGATCACAAAGAAAGATGACAAACCCAGATTGATCCGTTGGATACTTCTTCTGCAAGAATTTGACGTGCAGATCAGAGACAGGAAAGAGACAGAGAACCAAGTGGCAGATCATATATTGAGGCTTGAGAATGGAGAAACAGCTGGCAAAGAATTGACAATCAAAGAAAATTTTCCAGATGAACAGCTATTTGCCATGAAACATCATGATGTCCCTTGGTATGCTGACTATGTCAACTACATAGTGTCAGGAAAATGGCCGTTGGAATGGACAACTCAGCAAAGGAAGAAATTCTTCAAAGAAGTCAAGCATTATGTCTGGGATGAGTCGTACATGTTCAAACGATGTGCTGATCAACTATTGAGGCGGTGTGTTCCACATGAGGAGGTCAACAGTGTTCTGCAACATTGTCATTCATCACCATACGGTGGACACTTCACCGGAAATAAAACTGCAGCTAAAGTCCTACAATCAGGTTTTTTCTGGCCCACTCTTTTTAAAGATGCTTATCTTTTTGCTCTTCAATGTGACAGGTGCAGAGAGCGGGGAATATTTCCAGGAGAAATGAAGGACCTTTGCAAAACATTCTGTAATTAAAGATATTTGATGTGTGGGGTATTCATTTTATGGGACCCTTTGTTCAATGATTCGGAAACCTGTACATCCTGGTTGTTGTAGACTCCGTCTCCAAATGGGTCAAAGCAATTGCACTGCCATCCAATGATTTAAAAGTGGTGATCAAATTCCTGAAAAAGAACATTTTCACTCGGTTCGAAACACCTCAGGCAATTATCAGTGATGGTGGCTCACATTTCTGTAACAGATACTTTGATGCACTCACATCCAAATACAGAGTTACTCACAAGGTTGCCACTGCTTATCATCCACAGTCAAATGTACAGGTTGAAGTTTCAAACAGGGAAATCAAAAGAATCTTGGAAAGAACCGTGGATCAACAAGGAAGGACTGGTCTACAAAACTGGATGACGCATTATGGGCATATCGAACAGCTTACAAGACACCCATTGGTATGTCCCCATATCAAATGGTGTTTGGAAAAGCATGTCATCTGCTAGTTGAGCTTGAACACAAGGTGTACTGGGCACTGAAGAAGTTGAATCTTGATCCACAAGCTGCAGGAGAGAAAAGACTTCACTAACTCAACGAATTGGAGGAATTTCGCTTACAGGCCGATGAGAATGCTAGATTGTACAAAGAAAAGACCAAGAAATGGCATGATCAAAAAATAGTTCACAGACAATTGGAACCAAGGCAGCAAGTGTTGTTGTACAATTCATGGTTGAAACTTTTCCCTGGAAAGTTGAAATCAAGGTGGTCAGGTCCATTTGTGATCACTCAGGTTTTTCCATATGGAGCTGTTGAGTTACTGGATCCCAACACCAACAACACATTCAAGGTTAACAGTCAACATGTCAAGTACTACTGGGGAGAATCATTTGAGTGATAAAAAGAAAGTGTCACACTTTCAGATCCATCCTAACGTTCGAGAAGTCACGTCTAGCTGACGATGTTAAACTTAGCGCTTGCAGGGAGGCAACCCATGCAATTTTTGTATATATTGTGATTTGGTGTGATTTCATTTTGTGTGTTTAGTTTTTGCAGGTTAAGTCATTTCAGGATGGAAGAAGTCCTCGCAAATTTTCACAAGCAATTTCCTTCTCTCCCTCAAAAGTCTTTGATGAAAGTTTACAAATCTCGCTTGGAACAAATGAGACTATTGATGATCAAAGGTATTCCTACTGATATTCGTTGGATTATTGAAGCACGGGTCCGATTGGCAGGTGTTGGACAATTATGACCCATAGCGTCACTATTTGTACAGATCATAGTGTTGTTGTACAAATTAACTATGTGACAAAAGAGATTGCACTCTTATCATTTGTGATTAGATCACCTAGATGTATAAATGATAGGAGGTCCCTATGATTAGTTCCTTGATTGAGAATGATATGAGACAGTATCAGTCCATGAAGGATTAATCATTAAATATCCCTAGTTAGAGTATTATCGAGATTAGACATCGATAAATACGTAAAAGACTAGTATTACACTTGTGCGTGTTGTGAGGGCACAACGACATAGTTCTCATATTTTTGGGTATAGGATACTCATGCAAGTGTAATAGGAGGTTGTGTTTTACCGATGGTATGGGAAACAGCTTCGCTCTGGATAGACCCCATCGGAATTCCATTGGTAGTATGACTATGTGTCTATAGAAGTCCGAAATCAGGGTAGGTGTATTTGGTCTTCACTTGAGACTTACACCGCTAATACTTGCGACAATCAATATACTTTGGTTGCCGTCGTCCAGTGCTTTAACAGGTTCTGTGTACGCCTATGCTGGGTATATTGAGAATCGTAGTGTGTTGGGTGTGATGTCAAGACGGAAGTGTCACTCCAGTCATATGGAGATGATGGTCGCGTAGGATACGGTACTGGTTCTCTTAAGTACTGCAGTCATCGGGATAAAATGACAAGGTCTTGTTTATCCGATTATAGAGACTAGTTACCATACATCCGACATGTGCTTCGTACGGGGCAGACACAATTCCAGCCCCAGGCCTAGCACGTGATCATCCGATACTGAATTGACATACGCAATACTACGTATACTACGCCTGATATAGATTCTTTATTCCTGTATGGATATTTCTGGAGAATTGGGTAGGCATGGCGCTTTGCTAGAAGCCAACCTTGTCTTGTAAATCGGTAAAACGTAGTACTAGGTACTTACGTGTTCGGATAGTACGACAACCGAATTTACTGCCAACATATCTGGGGATCTCATGGGTCGCTTCCCGAAGATTCACCGATGACGTATGACTCGCACTCTAAATTAATATGGGATTAATTAGAAGAGAGAGAAAATTAATATAGGATTAATTGCGGAGATATTTTATCTGGGATAAAATATCAATTAAAGAGAGATAACGATTAATTTGGAATTAATCGATAAATTAATATATTTGATATATTAAACAAAATTAGATTTCGACGCGGAATTAAAATTAGATTTTAATTCGGGCGAACGAATTAATTTAGAATTAATTCATTAGCGACGTGAATAGTGATTTCGCTAGGCGTAATCATTTAATTACGACGCAATGGAAAATTCTTTAATTTAGAATTAGCGAACCCGAGCCCGAGATTATTTGCTAGCGCATTCGCATTTCGAATTCGAGTGTGGCACGCAAGTCAAATCAAGCGTCAAATCGCTAATCGCATCAAGCGTCAAATCATTAGTTACTTTGAGTGATGTGACAACTTGTCACTTGATTTGATTGATTGATGTTGGTGGTTGGCATTTAAAGCTTTGATTGTTTGACTTTTTAAAGCAAAATTTTGGTATATGTTTTGGAAATTAATTACCAAAATTTGACAACACATTTCCATCTCTCTCTTTTCTTTTTTGAGCCAAAACACCTTAATCTCTCCTTTACGGTCTTGGACCGAATTCTTCACTAGTTTTTGTTGGGCAGAAATCATGAGCTAGGGAAGCAAGAGTGATGATTTTATTGCAAAATCTAGAGAGCTAGCACTCAACGGAATCATGTGAAGGTGATAGGGAAGTCCACCCATCAGCCGGGAATCGTTTGACGAAGCTTGGAGCTTGGAAGATGACATCAAAGGCCGAAAATAGTGAGCCAACTCACTGCCACTGCCGAGCAGTCCATGGAGCAGAAAATCAGATTTTGTTGCCTCCCGCGTCGCTCAACCGATCGATGTGAGTATTCCACAACTTCATTGATTTGTATTCGCACTTATTTCATGCTTGTTTAATGATCTTGGGACCTTAACAATCACCAACAATGGTATCTTGAGCAAGGTTGAGCATGAAATATGACTTAGGGTTAAAATTTGGGTAAAATTGATTTTGAGCATGTATAATGAAATTGGATGAATTAGTATGCTTAAATGTGTTGTAATTGATGATTGATTGGATCAATTTGATGAAATTGTGTTTGGAACAAATTTCCCCAATTTTTTAGGCTTGGCCGAAAATATGTATGCCCTAAAATGTCTTGGAATTTTTTATTTTTGATCATTGGATGACTTGAATCAATTGGGAATGTTGATTTAATATTAATTGTGGATTCAATTGGATTGAAATCGAAATCGATTTAAAATTCCCTATGATTGCCGAGAATGATATAACATGTATTGGGTTTGATTTTAATTAAATTGTGTTGGACATGATTTAATATTAATAAGGATGATTAATTGTACAAATTTGGTGTTTTGGAAATATTGATTTGGGTAATTAATAATGCTATACACTTTAGTTTAATTAAATGTGAAATTGGATTTTGTAATTTAATTAAATTTTTTGGAATTGGACTTTGAATGTTGTTATTGGGCTTATTGGGCTTGGTTGTATCAAGTTAGGTTTAGGCCAAGTTGGTTGGATCCAATTGGGCCCAAAACTGCATCCATAAAGCCCAAATGCGACTAATGGACCTTTAAAGTTTAATTGGGCTTAATGGGCCTAAATTGATTTCTGGGCTTATGGGGTAACTCCTTGATTGGATTTTGGTTATTCGGTTTGACCCGAGTTGACCAAAAGTCCACGCCTTGAGAAATTAATTAAAAGCCCATTGGACTTTAATTGAATTGACGTTGGACGTTAATCCCGCTTTGAGACCCGTAACTATTAAATTTGGAATTTAAGTCGTAAAAGGTTTATTAATAAAGTGTAATATTTAATTTGGAATTAAATAGCGAATTAGTATTAAATGCATATTGAATTGGATTTAATTATGTAGTTTAATTTAATTCAAGAATTCGTACTTTGAGTACTTATTCGCAAAACGAGTTTGACTCGAGCAAAATCAAATTGTTGTTTGAACATTGGATGGTAACTAATTATCAGATTAATTAATTTGATTAGATTGACTGATAAAATGCTTGTGTGAATACATGGTTGGGATGCATGAATAATGTATATCATATGGATATTAGATGGGTGGGACAATTTTAGAAATTGTTGTAATAAATTTGATTTATTAATTGGACCTGCGTGTCCAGCCTTATAACCTCCTTATTCTTTGTATTCTCTTCTCACCTATTCCCCTCAATGTAAATGAGGTTTCTTTAGAAGTGTAGTGTAACGGGTAGAAGTAAATACTTGTGCTAGCGGGAGAGAGAAAGGGAGAGATTTGATCTAGGATCAATGTGTAAAGTATCCATCTGCATATCATTATTATTTATTTATACGCGCTTTATTATGTGTTTAGAATGCATGTTTAAGGGTGTATGATGATGAGACCTTAACAAAGATAATAAATTATTGCCAATTTGCACTCGAAACACCCTCGCAAAATATTAAGCGTCTTTCCTTCCATTGAGTGATTCTTACTCAAGATCCGAGACTGGCATTGGCTTGTTGGCCAAAGTCAAGGCCTTTGTCCGTTGAGGATGTGTTTGAATCACGAGAGCTTTGTTCCATATCGGTGTCTTGTCCAAGTTGTGGTTTGTTGGCCAAAGTCAAGACCACTTCTTGTCCATCGACATTGATTACGAAGCTTTCCATGGTCATTGCGTTGCGCTTAACTGGGATCACTAAGTTTGTTGTGCCAAAGCAAGACTTAGTTGATTCAGAGGAAAAAGGTTAGGTAATACATTGGATGTATTGGCATATATAAGATATATGTTTCGACTTGGATGTCCCCCTACTGGATCTAGGAATTGGATTGGATCCAATTGATCTTAGAGATCTACCTAGTTAATTATCATATAATTTGTTGGCCAAAGTCAAGATTATGTGATATTTAACGGGATCCTAGCCCACTAGGAAAACGGTTTCCCGAGTACTCGACAGAGGGTTAGAGGCTCGCCGAAAAATAGTGGGAGGCAAGAATTGAATTTGCAATACTCGTTTAATTACTTGCCATACGCGCTCGAACAAATATCATTCGTCAAATATATTAAATGTTAGTTGGACTAATATTTAAACATTGTTTTTAATTAACAGTTGGACTGTATTCAAACTATTCATTTATATTTGATTATGTAAGGATTATTATAATAATCAATATATTTGATTCAATTAATTATAGTTGATTAAAATAGTTGGACTATAATAATCATTATAATAAATAGTACATAAATCTTTGATTAAATAGTTAGACTATTAAAATCAAGATAAAATTGAAAGATTGACATTTAAAACATAATCCTAAGGAAAATGTATTTAAATGGTTTAATTTTCAAATTGGGAATAAATTTCAGGATGGTCCTGGAAAATAATAAGTTACTTTATTTGATAAATTAACATATTATGCCTAAGCCCGGAGTTAAGAAAATAGTAGAGCATAATCTTTGGAAGATTTATGTGATGATAACTTTAGTGCTTAATCCATTAAGCTTGTCGCAGTAGGCTCCTTAATTTCTTTGTCAGAACTAAGGTTAGATCGTTAAAGTATGATAATGAAATTGAAGGATCTTCATAAATCTATACTTAGATTTTAGAAGTACTAAATTGCAATAAATAACTCTTGGAGAGTTAATGACTATTCTCAAGGAGATAAAGTCAAAATTTACAATAAGGCAAGTAGCGCAAGGCGCACCTTACTTCGATATTCTAGAAACCCGAGGCTTGGCCAAAGGCTACTGGAATGTGGAAAAGGGCAAAGGCGAAAATCATTATAATCTTCAAGGAAGATAAAGGACATATCCCAAAATGTCTGCCTAAATTGTGGCAAACGGGATCGCGAAAGCGTGACTGCCGTTTGGACAAGGCAGACATAAAGGAATTGAAGACGGGCTTGGCTCCGACTTCAAATATGTTTGTCAACATTATGTTCACTACTAGTATTAAAATTAGATTTTAAATACTTAATGTGGAACATAAAATATATATGTATTGATGTTCAGAATCTGTTTTGAACAGGATACTGACTTCAATAGAGATTAATCTATGAATTGGAAACGGGACGAAAGTCGTTGTTTTAACCGTAGATACCTAAATTTAGGAACTACCCTCGGGTGTGTACCTAAATGGAAACTGTTATAATGTAACTAGTTTGACTAGGAATATTATCTTTATATCAGTGTATTATCCGTTGCGGATATACCTTTATATTCTAGAACACTAAAGTGTTTTATTATATAAATATGATATTGAGATAAACACATTAGATGTGAATAACAAAATTTATATTTTGAATATAAATAAATCTCAAATGTATAACGTGACAAACAAATAGCTCAAACTGATTTGATCAGAATAAACTAATTGTGGCATTGATGTCTGGGACACAATGAAACAAGACTCGTATATCCAAACTTTTGAAGAGTGGGTACTAGGACAAATTTGATTCAATTCAAATAAAAGTCTTCGAATCTAGTTTATTAGGCAATGTGCCTAAAACACCTTTACTTGGTAAAAGTGTAAATGCCACCTATCTGCTAGCCCTAGTTCATAGTGAAGCAAGTGGGCCCATGTCTAGCTAGGCTAGATGTGGATATGAATATTTCGTGACCCTTACGGATGTGGCATCGCGTTGTGGTTATGTGTTTCTTTTGAAGAACACAAATCGGAAACTTTTATAAGTTTTCGACTTTTTTTATACAAACAGATCGACTAAGGTATTAAACTGACATGGTAAGACCGTAACGGAAAATACTTAAGCAATAAGTTTCTAATATATTTGAGAGAGTATAGTATTCTTTCAAATAGGACTCCTCCCGGAACACGTCATTTTGACGGTGTGTCCGAATTGAGTAACCGAATTATGTTAGACATGATTAAGGTTTATCATGAGTCTCTCTGAGCTACCATTTCCTTCAACGGATAAGTATAAGCAGTGCAAGAACTTATTTAGAATAAGGTTCCATTAAAATCTGTTAGACAGATTTCATATTAGATATGAATGGGAAAGAAATCGGGTTTCTCATTCCTGATGATTTGGGAATGCTAGGCATGTGTTTGGATGATACCAAACTAAAACCCAAATTGGATAAGTGCCAATTGTAGGTTATCCTAGGGATACCAAAGTATTGTACTTATACAACTCACAAGAGAACAATGTAATTGTTGCTCGCCATGCGGTTTTCCTAAGAGGAATACCGATATGCAGTTGTAAGTAGGAGGATAGTAAAACTCGATGAAAATCGGAGTAATACTATTCCTAGCACCGATCCTTAATGGAACACAAAATAGTTCATCAAGGATGAAACTATTGCCATTAATCTTTGAATACACAAGAACCGCGTAAGTCGGAGAGAGTCAGAAAACAACATGAGGTATGAGTTTCTGATCTCATCTCATAAAGATGTTAACCTATTGAGGTATACCAACTGACTACGTATGAGGAAGTGATACAAGGTATCGACTCCCTTATTATGCAAAGTGCCATGAATCCGAAATGGATTCCATGTATATCAACTATGTTTTGATACTAGTTGATGTACCACAAGGCATTGTGCCTATTGGTACTGTATAAGTCTTCAAGAAAGACATACATGGATGGCAACATACCAACGTATAAAGCTAAGCTTTTAACGGAAAGGTATCGTTATCAACATTATGTTGATTTCGATTCAACCTTTTAACTGTTGCCATGATATATCCATTTGGATAATGCTTACTAACGCTGCATGTTTCTTTTATGAAATATGTCAGCTGAATGGGAAAATCGCTTTCCTGAAAAGGAAACCTTTAGTAGGATGTTTACAACATCCTGTCGGTTTTGTCGTACCATAACAAGCAAACGAGGTTTGCGGGTTATTCGATCCATGTTTGGATTGAAGCAAGCATAGGTTCTTGGAATTATCATTTTAATGTAATCATAATGGAGTATGATTTAATTCAAAACGAAAATGATTCTTGTGTATATAAGAGGATTAGTGGGAGCGCACTGACAGTGGCTGTCATATAAAATAATGATAATATGTCATTTCTTGGAAATGATATTCCCATAAAACAATCGGTGAAAGCTTGGCTTTCATGAAAAACTCTCCGAGAAACCGTACATTGAAAAATGTACGCGACCTGGTGTCTCATACGTTTTGAGCATATGGATTCACAAACAGGCCAATCCAAGTGATAGTCACTGGATTGATATTAAGAACATCCGTTAGTTTCTTAGAGAACTAAGGATGTTATCTTAAACTATGGAAAAATGAGAACTTGAAGTGACTGGGATCACTACTGCAAGTTTCCTAAACCGATAAAATGACGATAAGTCGCACAACGGTACTACAAAGTTTGAATAACGGAACAGTGAGCTGGAAATCTTCCAAGCAAGATAATGTTACCGTATAAACAACAAATGCGGGTTATTACTGCAGCTGAGGCGGCAATAGAAGCCTTCTGGGTCGATACAAATCTAATTAGATTAGATATAGTTCTGTTAACAGCTGAGCCAAGCGTCAGCACAGGCTAAAGAATTAATGGTCTCATCAACGATCCAGATATATACTTCGATATTCATTTGATTCGTTCGGATCATACATCGTGGCGATGTGATGATCGAATAAATGACATCAGATGATAATCATGCAAATCCGCTGACGAAAGCATTTCTCAACAGTTTTAGCCAACCGTACATAGTTCGGGTGTCAGACACTCGAGTGACTGGCTATCGGCCAAGTGAGAGATTGTTGGACAATTATGACCCATAGCGTCACTATTTGTACAAATCATGGTGTTGTTGTACAAATTAACTATGTGACAAAGGAGATTGCACTCTTATCATTTGTGATTAGATCACTTAGATGTATAAATGATAGGAGGTCCCTATGATTAGTTCCTGGATTGAGAATGATATGAGACAGTATCAGTCTATGAAGGATTAATCATTAAATATCCCTAGTCAGAGTATTATCGAGATTGGACATCGATAAATACGTAAAAGACTAGTATTACACTTGTGCGCGTTGTGAGGGCACAACGGCATAGTTCTCATATGTTTGGGTATAGGATACTCATGCAAGTGTAATAGGAGGTTGTGTTTTACCGATGGTATGGGAAACAGCTTCGCTCTGGATAGACCCCATTGGAATTCCATTGGTAGTATGACTATGTGTCTATGGAAGTCCGAAATCAGGGTAGGTGTATTTGGTCTTAACTGAGACTTGCATCGCTAATACTTGCGCCAATCAATATACTTTGGTTGCGGTCGTCCAGGACTTTAACAGGTTCTGTGTATGCCTATGCTGGGTATATTGAGAATCATAGTGTTGGGTGTGTGTGATGTCAAGAGAGAAGTGTCACTCCAGTCATATGGAGATGATGGTCGCGTAAGATACTGTACTGGTTCTCTAAAGTACTGCAGCCATCGAGATAAAATGACAAGGTCATGTTTATCCGATTATAGAGACTAGTTACCATATATCCGACATGTGCTTCGTACGGAGCAGACACAATTCCAGCCCAAGGCCTAGCACGTGATCATCCGATACTGGATCGACATACGCAATATTATGTATACTACGCCTGATATAGATCATTTATTCCTGTAAGGATATTTCTGGAGAATTGGGTAGGCATGGCGCTTTGCTAGAAGCCAACCTTGTCTTGTAAAACGGTAAAACTTAGTACTAGGTACTTACGTGTTCGGATAGTCCGACAACCGAATTTACTGCCAACATATCTGGGGATCTCATGGGTTGCTTCCCGAAGATTCACCAATGACGTATGACTCGCACTCTAAATTAATCTGGGATTAATTAGAGAGATAGAAAATTAATCTGGGATTAATTACGGAGATATTTTATCTAGGATAAAATATCAATTAAAGAGAGATAACGATTAATTTGGAATTAATCGATAAATTAATATATTTGATATATTAAACGAAATTAGATTTCGACGCGGAATTAAGAATTAGATTTTAATTCGGGCGAACGAATTAATTTAGAATTAATTCGTTAGTGATGTGAATAGTGATTTCGCTAGGCATAATCATTTAATTACGACGCAACGGAAAATTCGTTAATTTTGAATTAGCGAACCCAAGCCCGAGATTATTTGTGAGCGCATTCACATTTCGAATTCGAGTGCGGCACGCAAGTCAAATCAAGCGTCAAATCGCTAGTCGCATCAATCGTCAAATCATTAGTCACTTTGAGTGATGTGACAACTTGTCACTTGATTTGATTGATTGATGGATTGATTGATTGATGTTGGTGGTTGGCATTTAAGGCTTTGATTGTTTGACTTTTTAAAAGCAAAATTTTGGTATAAGTTTTGGAAATTAATTACCAAAATTTGACAACACATTTCCATCTCTCTCTCTTCTTTTTGGAGCCAAAACTCCTTCATCTCTCCTTCACGGTCTTGGATCGAATTCTTCACTGGTTTTTGTTGGGCAGAAACCGTGAGCTAGAGAAGCAAGAGTGATGATTTTGTTGCAAAATCAATAGAGTTAGCACTCAACGGAATCATGCGAAGGTGATAGGGAAGTCCAACCATGAGCCGGGAATCGTTTGACGAAGCTTGGAGCTTGGAAGATGACATCAAAGGCCGAAAATAGTGAGCCAACTCACTGCCACTGCCGAGCAGTCCATGGAGTAGAAAATCAGATTTTGTTGCCTCATGCGTCTCTCAACCGATCGATGTGAGTATTCCGCAACTTCGTTGATTTGTATTCGCACTTATTTCATGCTTGTTTAATGATCTTGGGACCTTAGCAATCACCAACAGCAGGTGAGGCTTCTGAATCTTTTATTTCACATCTGCCTGGTTTTGGAAGAAGCGTTTATGCAATGAAACGTAGAGCTAAGCAAATGGGTGTTTGTTACAAATGTGCACGCTGGAATTGCAATACTCATTGTCGTTCTTTTGGAATGGTGTCTGATAATCGCGAAGATAAAATTAAATTCATTAGGGATGGCTTGAGTAAGGAGTCTTTAGATGATATATCTTCGACTCTTGAGACGCATCCCAGTGGATATGTTCACATAGCCTTTCACAAATTACATACACAATTTCAAAATGAAAGACAACAGTTAGATCTTGGGAATCTGACTCAAAAAGACCATGTTTGCCAATTTATAAGAAAATTGGATGGAAAGTTTTTCCCTAACGCATAGACGTCAATCAAGCCTCTACGTTTCTTGTACATATTATATCTCTTTGTCTTTTCCTAATAATTATAATTTGTTTTGTTGTTTTCTTTTATTTTCTTCGACATGATCCAAACCTTTTTGACTATCACGATTTATTTTACTATTAACTAATAATTGTCATTTGGCAGGTACTAGTGCTAATATTTTACTCACCCTTTTCAGGTGTTATAAATTCAACTCATCATTGCACTTTTGAAGACATCCAGAGTAAAACATGGAAGCCACTTCAAGAAGACGAGTTGAAAACATCTGTGTGTTTTGCGGTACTAGTGTTGGTACTAAGCCACAATACGTAATAGCAGCACAGGAATTGGGACGAGTTATAGCTGAGAAGAATATGCACTTAGTATATGGCGGTGGCAATCTTGGACTTATGGGGATCGTTTCAAAAGCCGTACAGGAAGGAGGCATTCAAGTTTTGGGAATCATCCCAAAACCCTTAGCGGAGGAAAATCTTATTGGACCATCAAATGGAGAAGAACTAATTTTGTTAAGGTATGTCTGAATGACTGATAGAAATGATTAACCGTGGTGATGCTTTTATTGCTTTGCCAGGTGGCTTGGGCACAATGGAGGAAATTTTTACATTGTTATCTTGGGCAAACTTGAACATACACCAGAAACCACTTGGATTGTACAACGTTGAAGGATTTTATGATTTTCTTTGTGTATTTCTTGATGATGCCTGAAGAAATGGGTTCGTGACAAAACCTATGAAAGAACTCCTTTTTACTGCCAGAACTGCTCCGGATCTAATTGACCAAATCTTAGCCTATAAACCACAAATTGACCCTATCATTTCAAAGATAAATTGGTCCGAGGACGATCGTGGTAAGAGGCCTCAGATTAATCTGGATCTTAACATTTAACTTTTCGTGTAGAATTTCAGCTAACCATGTACTATCTTCTAAACTCTTCTTCTACTTTTTAAGACATTGGGGACAATGTCTCATTTAGGTTTGGGGGAGGGAATTAGTTGATCAGTATCTTGTTTTTAGTTGTATGTTGTTTTTATTTTTAGTCCAAAATATTTCAAAAAATACAAAAAATTGAAATTTTTTCAAAAATTACATAAAATTTTTGCGTTTTTATTTTTATTTTGACTAAAATTGTGAAATTGGTGAGAGATGGCTGTGTAAGGAGTTCCCACTCCTGATGCGTATTTCAAACCTATTTTCGAAACAAGTTAATTTTTGTTTATTTCCTTTTGAATTATTTAATTTGTGAATTATCCATAATACTGACTAAAATTGATCTTTATATGCTCAGTTGACAGGTATTATCAACATACATGGTAACATACGGACATAAGCTGTAATTAAAAAGTTTATAATATTCAGTGCTCTGCCACTTTGATTTAATCAAATTAAATTAATCCAAAAACATATATAATTACAATAATATCCTCAAATGGTAGAGATAATTATGAAATTATGAAAAAGCCCTTGTATAAATATTGAATTAATCCAATTATTCCAATTAGTTCAAAGTAAATAATCAATGTTATCCAATAACATTTGATTATCTTAGTTGATAATTATAATATCACATATTATCTTTTATAAAAAATTATCGGTTACCTAAGTGCTCAATGAGTACACTTCATATTGGGACTCTTTAAATTCAGACATGTTCGTCATATAAGCCTGGCTAATATATATGTAATTCGGCCACCTCCGAATTCGCAAAGAACACTAAGAACTTTCTGAACTATACAAGTCAAGGTCATCACATATGTTTAACAATCCCTCTGTCGTAGGCTATCCGAGTTGTGCTTAGGAAATATAGAATACACCGTCATGTCCACGATTTTTACAACTAATGCGATCCACCCTAGGTGATCGACTTTGGCCAAAGTTTTAAGAATCGTGACTTACTTGAATGGATACCTAAACCCTTTATGGTACACATACGGGCCGACAAATTCTATCTTGATTCGCACTTGATTAACGAGTGCATCAGTCCATACCCAACGAATATCTAGAGGCCAGACCATGAAAGATTTCTGATATACATGGCATCAAAGTGTGGAGGATCTCACACAAAATCAATGATATCCTGTAGTCAAAGGATCACATATGCTACTCGACTCGATGCGATTCTTATTCACGGTGGTGTGTACTTCCAACTATTAGGAATCACCGATGAGTCATTCAGTATTCGCTCTAACCAATACCCACATGTCTATACGAGATTCTAAAGCTCATGGTACATCAGGTTTAAACCATTTGAACTTCAATTCTAATATACGACATGTTCTAGTCTTCTAGGTTATAGGAATTCGACCGTATTCTAAAACCAACGACTATAAATATTTACTTTAAGGATAGTTTACAATAGTAATACTTATCCCAATATCGGACCACCTAGTGTCCAATATTACAAAAGACTATTCTAAGGTCGATGTCATCCTTAGCATATTTATACATCAATCTAATATGCATAATAACAATACCATTAATAATTTATGAAATGAAAATATAATTATTTTATTAATAAATAATAAAATGTACAATATATTATTTGGATTGGCACTCCAAGCATCAACTCCAATATAAGCTTCACTATAAAAAGCAAGTTTGAACAAGTTTTTAATTAATCTTAAGAAAGTTAAGCTTGAGTAAGCTAAAACAAACAAGAATTAGATATATTAACTCAAGTAAAAGAAGTGTTTAGAGAAGCTTTGGAAGTTCTCTACAACATTTCAACAGGGAGAACTGAAGATTGGATCTTGGAATCAAGCTTGCTGTCTTTGGGAGTTCTCAAGAATGGATCTTGGTATCAAGCTTGTTAGCTTTAGAAGTTCTCTATAACATTTTATTAAGGAGAAAAACATTGGATCTTGGAATCAAGCTTACTAAACAAGTTTGATCTTCTCTAAAGTTATGTTTTCACTAGTGAATTATCATTAGTGAAACAGATAGTGATGTATTATGCATTGGATTTATAATGGCATAGCTTGATGTTGGAATTAGGCTAATAAATTGTGTATGGATGCTTTGGAAGTATAAACACAATATGCTTGTGATTGGATCAAAATATTTATGTTGGACATAAACATAAAATTAGTGATTGGAACTCTAGATGATAGCTTGAAGTTATGGCTATCACTCTCGAATCACTGGACCACATTTAAGTGACTTAAAATTGTTCATGAGTCATTTCATTGCCAGATTCTATTTTGGTTAGTGTTTTGATTCATATATATATATATATATATATGTGTGTGTGTGTGTAGACACTTGCATTTTTGCATGAGCCTGATGATGAGCCTCGTTTGGAGGCACTACCCGATAAGTTACAAAAGTTGCGGGAAACAGACGTCGAAAGGGGAAATTCAAGATAAGTACGTCATCAGATTTAATTCACCTATTCACTGCGTTTGCGTTCGTGCCGCGTTCGGAAACATGTTCGAATGGCGAACAGATTGCGGGCGTTCGTGTAGCGTCCGAAGAAGCGTTCGAACGACCATCGGTATTTCTGTTTTATAGCTAGCCACACACCCAAGCCCATCCAAAGCCCATTTAGCCCACCAAGCCCAATCCAAAAATAATTAAAACACTTAAAATACATGTCACAAATTAAATCAAATCCTAAATTAAATAAAACAAATCACCTTCCTAAACTAAATAAATCAAATCAAATCAAAATAAATCCCACTTCCTAAACCAAACAAATCAAATCCAATCACCTCCCAAAATAAATATATCCCCACCAAAATTACACAATATTCTTTCCTTTAATAAACTAATTAATCACCTCCATTATTGGCATGATTCCATTCCTTACCTAGAAACCCTAATGCACCATTATAAAAGAAACCAAAATTCCAAACCCTTAACCCTTTGGAGACTCACAAAAACCTTGAAGAAAAAAAGAAAAACATAAGAAAATAATAGAAAACCCTAAGCTCTCTCTTCCCTTAGACATTCACTCATCTCTCTAGAACATCCTCATTCACAGTACAAGAAAAAACCTAGGCATTCTCCATTCTTCTTGATCCCTCTTAGCCGTGAAATAGAACAAAAAATCAGCCCTACACAAGCCGCAAACCTCAGCCCAAGAAATACCTCACCATCACCCAAAAACACACAGAAAACTGCACTCCAAAATCCCCCTAAATCACCAAAAAACTGCACCCTAAAACAGTCTAAGTTTCACCCCAAAATAGCGGCAAATGAACGACTAAAAATAGCGAGGAAAGACCAAGAAAGCAGCAGCGAAAACAGTGGAACGGTGAAGGAAAATAGTGGACTAGAAAACCAGAAGAGTTGTGGAGCAGTAACCCTTCCGGCGACGACGTGACGCACTTCCGAGGAGCAACTTAAAAGGTAAGACCTGAGGGCACCCTTTATTACTTTTTTATTTTATAGCTTGGATGCGGCATGCTCGGTTGGACATAGAATATGTCCAACCGGGTGTGTGAGGTCCTATATCAAAAATGATCAAATTCTTGGTCACATCTTTTTTTAACGTTACTTTATTTATTTATCGAACATTTATTTCGCATTATTAGCTCTTTATCATTCCGCATGTTTCTTTCTTTGCTTACATGTTGTTATATGCATTATCACTTAATGTCCATTTTTATGATTGCATTGTGTTAACGTGTGAATGTTGCCTCTCGTGGTATATCGACTGGAAACCCAGACAAAAATTCAGTAGCCGAATCCGGATGGACGGTAGTGCGGTCTGTATTTGGGATACAACTCCACGTACCACTTGCGGAAACATTCCCGCATGTGTTTACTGCATTATGGATGCCACTTTCGCCATCCCGTTCGAACGCATTCCAGAACGCTACTCGAACGCACACATTCTGTATCATCCCCGTTCGAACACGTTTTCGAACGCTACACGAATGCGGGCATTCTGGATAGATTCATTTATCATGTCTTAGGCATTTTTGTGTTCATTGTTCCACTATCTACTTTCTATTTGTCTTTTTCTTTATTGTTAATCTAATGCGCATGGGCTAACTAGGGTGGATTAAATGTCCTCCATTCGAGGGAAATGCTTAAAGGCTACCTTTACCACGATGTTTTATCGAGCCGGACGAGGTACACTCGATTGAATGTGAAATATGTTCAATCGGGCATACGAGGTCCCATATCATTGCTTTATTTATCTTCTATGTATTTTTACTTGATGCGCATGGGCTAATTATGTTGGTTTGAAGGTCATCTATTTGAGAAAAAGTCTAAAAGGCTACATTTACCCGATATTTTGCCGCGCCTTTTATTATTCCATTATTTATTTTTCGCGTATTATCTCTTTGTTTATTAATGCATTGTAATCTAATGCGCATGGGCTAACTAGGGTGGGTTAAAGGTCCTCCATTCGAGGGAAATGCCTAAAGGCTACCTTTACCACGATGTTTTGTCGCGCCGGACGAAATACTCTCGATTGAATGTCAAATATGTTTAATCGGGCATACGAGGTCCTACATTGTGTATTTGTTTATCCATGCATGTCTTTGTGTCATTTCAGATGCCATTTTGGTAATCTCGTTCGAACGCGTTTCCGAACGCTACACGAATGTATGCATTCTGCCTCATTCCGTTCGAACGCGTTTATGAACGCTACTCGAACACACATCTATTTTGTTTTATCATGCATCAGGTCTTACCCCGTTCGAACGTGTTTCTGAACGCTATACGAACGCGGACATTCTGTTTCATTTACGTTCGAATGCGTTCAAGAACGCTACTCGAACGCGCACATATTCTGCTTTACCATGCATCAGGTCTTATCTCGTTCGAACGCGTTTCCGAACGATATACGAACGCGAACCTTCTGTTTACCATTCGAACGCGTTTTCAAACGCTACACGAACGCACATACAGTGCACAGACTTCTTTTCGTCACATTTCATACATGTTTGCTTCTTTGATCATTTCTTTTGCACTATATGATTAATCATATCATTTCATTATTTACGCTTAGACAATTATCATCTATTTATATTTCTGCATTTATCTATTTAATGTGTTTATGAATTGTGTGCCTGTCGTTATGTCGATTTACTTATATGCATGCGAACTTAGATATAGGTTGTATGCAAACTTAGATATAGGATATTCTTATGTATGTATGTTGCGTAGACTTGGTTATATTATTGCAAAAATCCGTTCATTACAAGTGGCATAAGAAAGGGACCATTCCGAACCCAACGGTTTGAGGTATTCCCTTGCGAGGGGTGAGTGCGGCCTTAAATCATTTTCCAGTTCACACTGGGTGGCGACTCCTTTATTCTCCGGTTTAATCCCCCGCAGACTACTCCGTACTCCCGATCGGGCCGTGAGCCTGGAACAGCGTCGCCGATTTCTGTGTCCTACAATATGTTTGTTGTAAAACATGTGTTGATGGTGTTTTCAGGCACTATAACATTTAAGACAGCATGACGAGGACAGAAGGGTAATTCCCTGACTGGTTGAGATCATTAAAGCCGACCCGACCACAACATGTGAAGACCGACCACTTTGGTTCGGATGACCGAGCACTTTAAGGTCGGCATAAACACTCTCGGCATAAAAGACTGTCATGACCGACCTCATGAAGACCGACCAGACGGCGAGACGTATTCAAGATGACGACACCCTATTCTTGCGGATAAGATAAGCAGATTATCCTACTCTCACAAGGAAATGAAGTCATAATCCGAAAAGGAATAAGAAAAGAGAAGGGAGAATCAGATTAAGAATCCTTACAAAAAGAGAAGAGACTAAGTTCAACTAGGATTTCTTATGCAAATAGGAGTCTGATTTCTGTATTACTATAAATAGGAGGGCATAGTATGTATAAAATCATGATCAAATCATCAACAAAAACTAGTGATCTGAATCTTCAAGCTCTGACTGTGGAGATCCAAGAAGAGTGTTTAAGTAATAAAAGTACCATCTTTTTGTGTCCGTGGACGTAGGTCGGATCCAAATCCACCGAACCACGTTAAATCCCCTTGTTGTTTGGTGTGTTTTTATCTGTTTTTCGCTAAATTTGCCTTTGGTCCCCCATAACCAAACAAATTCACTATTGAGGGAGGATTTCCTCGGGAGTGATATTCCAATATTATCCTGAGACCAAAATCAGCCGTCAACAACATGTGTTAAGCTTGGTTTTGTAATTAAAATTATTTTGGTTGTTTTTTTTAAAAAATATATATATATATATATATATTTATAATCACTCAGCACCTGCTGCGTTGCAACGCAACTTGATGTTTATTTTGTTGCTTTATTAACTTCAAAATATTTTACAATTAAAAAAAGAGTTTATAGATAATGATAATGGTTGAAATATTATTTAAATTAATTTGTGCGTTGCGCAAGATCCCTACTAGTTAATTTGACTAGTAGACTAAAATTGAGTAACAAAAAATCATCTTCCCCATAAAAGTTTGTATTTATGTGGAAAATTACAAATTAACCCAAAAAATTTGGAAGCAGCCACGCGCGGCTTGCAAACGGCTGATGTTGCTGCCCTACGGCCGAAATATGTTTTTTTTTATTGGAAAATAATATTTTTCTTTTATAAATTTAAAATAATTCTAAATATTAGTTGAAAAGGTCCATTTTACCCTTTAGTCAGTTAAATTTATCGCGATGTTTTCTAGTATGGGGGTCAATTGATATATGTCAACTTGGAGGGTAAAATAAAATATCTCCAAAAATAAATGATTAAATTCAATACATGGAACCCACTACAACGTGCATTGAACGAAACCGGTAACCGAATATACCATTGCAACGTGCAAGACCCTTAACTTTGTAGCTTAAATTTTTGGTTCAAACACTTTCTCTTAATACGCCCAAAAAAAAAAAAAAAAAAAAAAACCATTAAATCTTTCTCCGTTCCCAATTCTAATGTGACCGTGATATAAACCCAAAATTATATCAATTAAACCACTTAACACAACCAACAAAGCAAACGTAGACCTCAAAAAAATTATATTAAACTCAAAGCAAGATCAAAGCAAAAATCATATCATAATTAAAGAATGCTTAAGAATATTATGCATGAACACGCAATGAAGATTTTTTTTTTTTTTTTTAAATATTAGAAATTCCGCTATCAAATTACATGATCCGGGTTCAAAGGAGCATGTAAAACCTTCAATTATCACATGTTTTATAAGAAATACATCATCTACATTCGAACTCAAGATCTGACAATCAAATTATAAATCATTTACCATCATGTCATATCTCTTGTAGACATGAACAAATAATGAAGATTGTATCAATAAAATGTCAAAAATTTGAATAGATCAGAATTTGTAGGAAAAAATCTTTAAAGTGTCCCGTGAGTTTTTTATTTTCGCCGATAAAAACTTCATTGTCCACTGAATATATGAAGACGTATTGATTCCCCTCAACAATATAAATTCAACTCTTGAAAAGCAAATTTAAGGTCGGTAAACTCTTTATTTTTTTAATTTTTTTTTTCCGAAATAAAATTTGGTGTCCACAAAGGGTATGGTTCTCAAAACCAAATTTGATCACGAAATCTCTTATAATACTGCTAATCTTTTACCTATCATATTTTCTGTCTTATAGCCCCACAAACAAGATTGATTGTCTTGTGAAAGTGATATAAAGTGTCCCTTACAATCAGATAAAAAGATGATAGAAAATTGAAATGCCATTAGCAGTAACACAACACATTTTTGACCACACCCCCTTGAGTCGTTATAGTCAAAAAATAGCAGACATGGTGCATTATATTCCGCACCAGGTTCGATTACGACTGCAAAAAGTCAGTCAAAAAAGGAAACCCAAATATCAATTCACATTTATGACATTTTCTGCATAATAGGGATAAAATGTCACAAGTGTAAATTGATATTTGAATTTTAGCATCTCGCTGCTCTTGCCCTCAAAGGGTGTAACTTGATAATAAAAGGATTTTGTATTTGATTGTAAGATTCGGAATTTGAGTTCAGAGGATGTATTTCTTATAAAAGTCTGCGACAACATGGGATTTTATTAGCTCCACTTAAATTCGGATCGGGTGATTTGATAACTGGATTTCCAACGTTTCAAAAAAGTCATTTAACAACCTCTTCCTTGATTTCAAAACTACAATAATTTTGATAGATTGCCTTTGTTCGATTCCAACTCTATTTGTCCTGCTGAAGCTGAAGTGTGTCAAATTTGTCTTGACATTATAGGGGTAAGGCTCATGATCCTTCTTCTTATTTATAATCAGCAATCAATCTTTTCAATTTCTGGACATCCTACCACCACTTCTAATCCCAGACAACCACAACTCTGTACATACCAAATCGATGCCGAAAATTTGTTCTCTGAGATAAGAATATGTTCTTAGGAGAAAATGCAGCAACAAGTCCAAAAGCAACCAAAATCTCAATCTTGAGCACAATACCAATCTCAGCATGGCAGGAAGAAGACAAAAGTTAAGATACTATTTATAAAACCAAACTGGGAGTTGAGAGAAGCAAGTAATGCATATTAACACCAACTTGAACTCAGTAGTTTTCAAGTTAGAATATCTAATACATCCTCTACACTGAAACTTTATCAAATCATAATATCTAATACGTCTTCATCTCCAAACAAAAACACGAGATTCAGAAAGCTTCAGCACAAGCTTCCTTTAACCAAGAAATCAAATCGTGAAACTCAGAGTACCATCAATCTGTAGAAACAGTTTGCAAAAGTAGAACAATATTACCGTTCTCCACGAATAAAACAAGATGCTGGATTGAGTCGCGGACTAGGTCGCTCTCTTTTAAACAGTTCGCGGCTCTGCCCAAAATGTGTCCTCAGCTAGGTTAGCTGGGTATTACCTACGTGGCCGAGACTACCAAAGATTTGATCTTATAGTCCTACCCGATAGCTGGGGCAGGTTCATTATGAATCAAGAGTAAACTCTTGGAGAGTTGATGGCTATGCTCAAGGAGGCAGAGCCAGAGCTTCTAAAAGGGGCAAAGGAAAAATCATCACAGTCTTCTAGGAAAACAAAGGACATATCCCAAGATGTCTGCCTAAACTGTGGCAAATGGGGTCACTGGAAGCGTGACTGCCGTATGGACAAGGCAGACATGAACGAATAGAAGACGGGAAAGGCTCCGACTTCAAATATGTTTTGTCATAATTAGTTTCAAAATTGGATTTTGGATACTAGATGTGGTACATAAATATGTACTGATGTGCAGAATCTGCTGATTAGCAGGAGACTGACTTCAGTTGAGATCGACCTGCGAGTCGAAAATGGGACAACAGTCGCTGTTTTAACCGTAGAAACCTAAGTTTAGGAACTAACCTTTGGGTATGTACTTAAATTAGGAAACTGTTAAAATGTACCTAGTTTGACTAGAAACATTATCTCTATATCTAAGTTTAACCCGTTGCGGGTATACCTTTATATTATAGAACACTAAGTGTTTTATTTTATAAAGATGATATTGAGATAAGCACATTAGATGTGAATAACAGTATTTATATTTTGAATATAAATGAATCTCAAACGTATAACATGACAAACAAATAGCTCAAACTGATTTAATCAGATGAGACTTATTTGTGGCATTATTGTCTGGGACACATTAACAAGACTCGTATATCCACACTTTCGAAGAGTGGGTACTAGGACGGATTTGATTCTATTCAAATGATGTATACGAATCTAGTTTATTAGGCAAAGTGCCTAAAACACCTTTTACTTGGTAAAAGTGCAAGTGCCACTGATATGTTGGCCCTCGTTCATAGTGACGTAAGTGGGCCCATATCTAGCTAGGATAGAGGTGGATATGAATACTTCGTAACCTTTACGGATGTGGCATCGCGTTATGGTTATATGTATCTTATGAACACAAGCCAGAAACTTTTAGAGTTTCAACTCGAAGTAGACAGACAGACAGACTAAAGTATTAAACCGTCACGGTTAGACCGTGGTGGAAAATACTTAAGCAATAAGTTTCTCGAATATTTGAAAGAGTATAGTATTCTTTCATAATGGACTCCTCCTGGAACACCTCAATTTGACGGTGTGTCCGAACAGAGAAACCGAACTTTGTTGGACATGGTAAGGTTAATTATGAGTCGCTCTGAGCTACCATTTTCCTTCTAGGGATACGCATTAATCAGTGCAAAACTTATTTTGAATAAGGTTCCATGAAAATCTGTTAGACAGACTTCATATTAGATATCAACAGGAAAGAAACTAGGTTTCTCATTCCTGAAGATTTGGGAATGCTAGGCATATGTTTGGATGATACCAAACTAGAACCCAAATCGGATAAGTGCCTATTTGTAGGTTATCCTAGGGTAACCAAAGTATAGTACTTATACAACTCACAAGAGAACAATTTAATTGTTGCTATCCATGCGGTTTTCCTAAGAGGAATACATATATGCAGTGGTAAGTGGGAGGAAAGTAAAACTCGATGAAAATCGGAGTAATACTGTTCCAGGCACCGATTCTTTAACGGAACACAAACAGTTCATCATGGATGAAACTGTACCACAATCTTCGAATACACAAGAACCGTGTAAGTCGGAGAGAGTCAGAAAATAACCTAGGAGGTATGGGTTTATGATCTCACCTCATAAAGATGTCAATCTTATTGAGGAATACGAACCGATAACGTATGAGGAATTGATACAAGGTATCGACTCTCTATTATGGCAAAGTGTCATGATGTCCGAAATGGATTTCATGTATACCAACCAAGTTTGGACACTGGTTGATGTACCGGAAGGCATTGTGCATATTGGTATTAAATGAGTCTTCAATGAAGACATACATGGATGGCAACAAACAAATATACAAAGCTAGGCTTATAGCGAAAAGGTATCGTTATCAACATTGTGTCGATTAGACAAAACCTTTTACCTGTTGCCATGATTAAATCCATTTGGATAATGCTTGCTAATGCTGCATGTTTCATTTATGAAATATGGCAGCTGAACATCAAAACCGCTTTCCTTCAACGGAAACCTTTTGGAGGATGTTTATAAACATCATAACGGTTTTGTCGTACCAAAACAAGCAAACAAGGTTTGCAAGTTAATTCGATCCATTTATGGATTGAAGCAAGCATTACGTTCTTGGAACTAGCATTTTAATGTAATCATAATGCTATATGATTTAATTCAAAATGAAAATGATTCTTGTGTATATAAGGAGGTTAATGGGAGCGCACTGACAATGATTGTCCTATATATAATGTTGACATATCATTTCTTGGAAATGACATTCCCATAATAAAATCGGTGAAAGCTTGGCTTTCATAAAAATTCTCCGTAGATTACTTGGGAGAGAACCTTTTTTCTAGGAATAAGGATCTACTGGGATAGATCTTCGGAATTCCATTGGTAGTATGACTATGTGTCTATGGAAGTCTGAATCAGGGTAGGTGTATTTGGTCTTAACCTGAGACTTGCATCGCTAATACTTGCGATAATCAATATACTTTGGTTTTGGTCGTCCAGGGCTTTAACAGGTTTTGTGTACGCCTCTTCTGGGTATATTGAGAATTGTAGTGTATTGGGTGTGATGTCAAGATAGAAGTATCACTTCAGTCATATGGAGATGATGGTCACGTAGGATAAGGAACTGGTACTCTTGTATGCTGCAGCTATCGGGATAATATGACTAGGTCATGTTTATCCGATTATAGAGACTAGTTACCATAGATCTGATATATGCTTCGTACGGGGCAGACACAATTCCAGCCTCAGGCCTAGCATGTGACATCCGATACTGGATCGCAATACGCAATACTATGTATACTACGCCTGATATAGATTATATATTCCTTTAAGAATATTTCTGGAGAATTGGGTAGGCACGGTGCTTTGCTAGAAGCCAACCATGTCTTGTAAATCGGTAAAAATGTAGTACTAGGTACGTACGTGTTCGGATAGTCCGACGGCCGGATTTACTGCCAACATATCCAGGGATCTCATAGGTCAATTCCCGAAGATTCACCGATGAAGTATGACTCGGACATAATTAATCTGGGATTAATTATAAGAGAGAGAAAATTAATCTAGGATTAATTACGGAGAAATTTTATCATGGATAAAATACTATTTAAGAGAGAGAACTATTAATTTGGAATTAATCGATAAAATAATATATTTGATATATTAAACGAAATTAGATTTCAACGCGGAATTAAAATTAGATTTTAATACGGGCAAATGAATTAATTTAGAATTAATTCGCGAACGACGTGAATAGTAATTTTGCTAGGCATAATTATTTAATTAAATTTGATTTAATTACGTCGCAACGGAACATTCGTTAATTCAGAATTAACGAACCAGAGCCCGGAATGTGTTTGCGGGCCCACTCGCATTTTGAATCAAGTGGGGCCCACAAGTCACATCGCAAGTCACCTTTTGTGATGGAAGTCACATCAACTTTGAGTGATGTGATACAAGTCACTTTTTCAGTGATGGGAGTAGTTGAGAGCCATTAATGCCAATTTCCCTCCAAATGTTTGTTTTGCTTTTTGGAAAAGCATATACCAAAACTTTGTAAGACTTTTGGTATTAGTTTTTTAGAAAAATAAAAACACTGTTGAGTTCTAATATATGTCCCAAGATCAACAAATCAAGCAAGAAAACGCATGAATACACAACATAGGAGGTGCGGAATATACTCACAATGGTCGGTTTTGATGCGAAGAAGAACACAAGCCATTTTCGTCCTCCATTGAGTTCGGCAGTAGCTCTCCTTGACAGTGGGCCATTGTTGAACACCATGGAAGCTCCAAGCTTCAAGCTTTCCAAGCTCACAAATTCGTTTCCCTATCACCATAATATAACCCATGTGTGTGCTAGCACTAAGCTTCTTCATTTGCTTCTCAAAATTTCGGTCAAAACCAGAAAAATTTGTGAAGAAATCGGCTTGAAGCCGTGAGAGGGAGAAGAGAGAAAGATGAAGAGTTTTTGGCTCCAAAGCCTAAAAACCGTGAATGATTCCAGAGAGAGAGAGAAAAGCTTTTCCCTTTTGTTTTATATATTTTCAAGCAAATAATAAATAAAACATAATAACTTTTTAATACAAAAGTCAAAAAGCAAGAAATAAAATAAGTTATATTCATTTCAAGCTTTTAAAAGCTTTTCATCAACTCAAATCAACTATTCACATCAAATCCATCCACTTTAATAAAGTGACAACATGTCATGTCACATCACTAAAAGTGACAAGTGACTTGACGATTGATGCGACTAGCGATTTGACGCTTGATGTGACTTGCGTGCCGCACTCGAATTCGAAACGCGAATGCGCTCGCCAATCACTATCGGGCTCGGGTTCGCTAATTCCAAATTAACGAATTTTCCATCGCGTCGTAATTAAATGATTACGCCTAGCGAAATCACTATTCACGTCGCTAACGAATTAATTCTAAATTAATTCGTTCGCCCAAATTAAAATCTAATTTTAATTTCGCGTCGAAATCCAATTTCTAATAATATATCGAATATATTATTTTATCGATTAATTCCAAATTAATCGTTCTCTCTCTTTAACAATATTTTATCCGAGATAAAATATCTCCGTAATTAATCCAAGATTAATTTTCTCTCTCTAGAAATAAATCTTCTCTCTCTACTAATTAATCCCAGATTAATTATAGTGCGAGTTATACATCATCGGTGAATCTTCAGGAAGCGACCCATGAGATCTCCGGATATGTTGGCAGTAAATACGGTTGTCGGACTATCCGAACACGTAAGTACCTCGTACTACGTTTATACGATTTACAAGACAAGGTTGGCTTCTAGCAAAGCGCCATGCCTACCCAATTCTCCAGAAATATTCTTACAGGAATATATAGATCTGTATCAAGCGTAGTATACCGTAGTATTGTGTATATCGGCCCAGTATCGGATAGTCACGTGCTAGGGCTGGGGCTGGATAAGTGTCTGCCCCGTCCGAAGCACATGTCGGATGTCTGGTAACTAGTCTCTATAATCGGATATACATGACCTTGTTATAATATCCCGATGGCCGGCCAGCACTTAAGAGCACTAATACCGTATCCTGCGTGACATCATCTCCACTATAACTGAAGTGATACTTCCGTCTCGACATCACACCCAATACACTACGACTCTCTGATAAACCCAGAAGCGGTGTACGCAGAGCCGGTTAAAGCCCTGTACCACCAAGACCAAAGTCTACCGATTATCGCAAGTATTAGCGATGCAAGTCTCAGGTTAAGACTATACACACCTACCTTGATTTCGGCCTCCCATAGACACATAGTCATAATACCAATGGGATTCCGAGGGGTCTATCCAGAGCGAAGCTGTTTCCCGTACCATCGGTGAAACACGACCTCCTATCGCACTTGCATAAGTATCCAATACTTAAATAATGAGAACTATGCCGTTGTGCCCTGACAACGCGCACAAGTGCAATACTAGCCTATTCCGCATTATCGATGTCCTGTCTCGATAATACTCCGGCTAGGGATATTTAATGATTAATCCTTCGTGGACTGATACTGTCTCATATCATCTCAATCCAGGAACTAATCATATGGACCTCTCTTCTTTATACAATATGGTGATCTAATCACAAATGATGAGAGTGCAATTTCCTTGTCACATAGTTAATTTGTACAACAACACCGTGATCTGTACAAATAGTGACGCTATGGGTCATATTATCCAACAATCTCCCACTTGGCACATAGCCAGTCACTCGAGTGTCTAACACCCGAACTATGTACGGTTCGCTCAAATTGCTGAGGAAAGGGTTTCGTCAGCGGATTTGCGTAATTATCTTCTGACGCGATTTATACGATCATCACATCGCCACGATGTATGATCCGAACGAATCAGATGATATAGAAGTATATATCTGGATCGTCGATGAGACCTTTAATTCCTTAGCCTGTGCTGACGCCTAGCTCAGCTGCTAAAAGAACTATATCTAATCTAATTAGATTTATTATTGATCCAAATGGCTTCTATTGCTGCCTCAGCTGCAGCAATAATCCGCATTTGTTGTTAATTCGGCAACAGTTATCTTGCTCGGAATATTTCCAGCTTACTGTCCCGTTATTCAAACTTATATAGTACCGCAGAGTTTTACGGTTTGGAAACTTGCAGCAGCAGGATCCTAGTCACTTCAAGTTCTCCATCTCCATAGTTTAAGACAACATCTTTAGTTCTCTAAGATACTAATAGATGTCCTTAACTTCAATCCAATGACTATCAAATGGATTGTCCCGATTGTGACTCCATATGCTCAAAGCGTATGAGACACCAATACTAGTACGTTTTAAATGTACAATTTCCAGAGAGTGTTAACAACTCCAAATCTATCCCTGTAGATCTTTATTCCTTGAATAAAGGTTGTTACTCCCCAGAATTCCACGCGAGAATTTCTTATGAAAGCCAAGCTTTCACCGATTGTTTTATGGGAATTTAACTATCAGTGCTCTCCCACTAACCTCCTTATATACACAAGAATCATTTCGTTTTGAATTAAATCATACTCCATTATGATTACATCAAAACGATAATTCCTAGAACCTATGCTTGCTTCAATCCAAACATGGATCGAATAACCAGCAAAACTTGTTTGTCGGTTATACAAAATCGTCAGGATGTTGTAAGCATCCTCCAAAAGGTTTCCTTTTCAGGAAAGCGATTTTGATCTGCAACTGACACATTTCATAAATGAAATATGCAGTTATCAACAAGCATCTTCAAAATGGATTTACAATGGCAACAGGTAAAAGGTTCGTCGGAATCAACACAATGTTGATAACTCTACCTTTTCCTTTACAAGCCTAGCTTAGTACGTTGGTATGTTGCCTTCCATGTATGTCTTCCTTGAAGACTTATAAAGTACCAATAGGCACAATGCCTTGTGGTACAACAACTAGTATCCAAAATAGTTGTTATACATGGAATCCATTTCAGATTCATGGCACTTTGCCATAATAGGGAGTCGATACCTCGTATCACTTCCTCAAAACGTAGTCGGTGGATATACCTTCATAAGATTGACATCTTTATGAGGTTAGATCAGAAACCCATACCCTAGGTCGTTTTCTGACTCTATCCGATCTACGAGTTTCTTGTGTATCTGAAGATTAATGGTATAGATTCATCATAGATGAACTATTTGTGTTCCATTAAGGACTTCGTGCCTTGAACAGTATTACTTCGATTTTCATCGAGTATCACTATCCTCCCACTGACCACTGCATATCGGTATTCCTCTCAGGAAAAACCACATGGTGAGCAACAATCACATTGTTCTCATGTGAGATTTACAAGTACTATACTTATGGTTTCCTTTAGGATAACCAATATTGGCACTTATCCCATTTGGGTCCTTAGTTGGTATCATCCAAACGTTATGCCTGGCATACCCAAATTGTCAGGAATGAGAAACCCGGTTTCTTTCCCGTTCATATCTCATATGTAATCTGTCAAAAAGATTATTATGGAACCTTATTCTAAATAAGTTATTGCACTGTTAAAACTTATCCGTTGAAGGAAATAGTAGCTCAGAGCGACTCATGATTAGCCTTATCATGTCTAACATGATTCGGTTGATCCGTTCGGAAACACTGTCACTTTGACGTGTTCCGTGAGGAGTCCTCATTTGAAGAAAGAATACTATACTCTTTCAAGTATATAAGAAACTTATTGCTTAAGTATTTTCCATTACGGTCTTACCGTGACGGTATAATACTATAGCCGATCTGTTTGTCTATTTCGTGTCGAAACTCTAAAAGTTTCTGATTTGTGTTCTTCAAAAGAAACACATAACCATAACATGACGCCACATCCGTTAAGGTCACGAAATATTCATGTTCACATCTAGCCTAGCTAGATATGGGCCCACTAACTTCACCATGAATAGGGCTAACAGATCGGTGGCCCTTTTACTATTACTAAGTAAATAGTATTTTAGGTACTTTACCTAATAAACTAGATTCGCAGACCTTATTTGAATAGTCAAATCAGTCCTAGTATCCACTCTTCAAAAGTGTGGATATACGAGTCTTGTATAAGTGTGTCCCAGACAACAATGCCACAAATAAGTCTCTATTGATCAAATCAATTTGAGCTATTTATTTGTCAATTTATATGTTTGAGATTTTAATTATATTCAAAATATAAATTCTGTTATTCACATCTAATGTGTTTATCTCAGTATCATCTTTATATAATAAAACACTTTAGTGTTCTAGAATATAAAGGTTTATCCGCAACGGTTAAACACTGATATAGAGATAATGTCTCTAGTCAAACTAGTTACACTATAATAGTTCCTAATTTAAGTACACACCCGAAGGGTAGTTCCTAAACTTAGGTATCTACGGTCGAAACAGCGACTTTCGTCCCGTTTCGATTCGCAGAGCAATCTCAGCTTGAAGTCAGTATCCTGCTCAAAGCAGATTCTGAACATCAATACATATTTTTATGTACCACACTAAGTATTTAAAATCTAATTTCAATACTAGCTGTGAACATAACTAAGACAAACATTTTCAAAGTAAGAGCCTTGCCCTTTCTTTAATTCCTTCGTATCTACTATATCCAAATGGTAGTCACTTTGGGATATGTCTATTATCCTTTTCAATATTTCAGAAACCTTAGGCCAAGCCTTGGTTTTTAGAATATCGAAACGATTTGCACCTCGTGCTACATGCCCAATTGCAAACTTTGATTTTATCTCCTCTAGAATAGTCAATTAATTCTCCAAGAATTATAAATTGCAATTTTAATACTTCTTAAATCTAAAATTAGATTTATGACAAGTATATTAAATTAAGCATTAAAGTCATCATCACATAAATCTTCCAAAGATTTTATGCTCTACTTATTTTGCTTAATTTTGGGCTTAAGGTATAATAAGTTATTTTATCAAATAAGGTAACCTATATTATTTATTCCCAATTTAAAAATTAAATTATTTAAAATATTTTAATCCAGATTATATTTTAAATATCCAACTTTCAATTTTATCTTGATTACATAGTCCAACTATTTAATCAACGATTAGTGGTACTATATATATTATAATGATTATAATAGTCCAACTATATAATCAAATATAATCCAAATAATTAACCTCAATTACATTGATTACTATAATCCAATTATAAAATCAACTGTAAACTGAAATTAATTAATTCAAATATATTGATTAATAAATCTAATTATATATAATCAAGTATAATACAGTCCAACTGTTTATTAAAACAACAATTTAAATATTAGTCCAACTAACATTTAATATTACGACGAAATAATTTGAATGAGCGCGTATGGCGAGTAATTGAACGAGTATTGCAAATTCAATTATTGCCTCCCACTATTTTTCGGCGAGCCTCTAACCCTCTGTCGAGTACTCGGGAAAACGTGTTTCCTAGTGGGCTAGAATCCCGTTAAATATCACACAATCTTGACTTTGGCCAACAAATTGTATGATAATTAACTAGGTAGATCTCGAAGATCAATTGGATCTCATCCAACTCCTAGATCCAGTAGGTGGACATCCAAGTCCCAAACATATATCTTATATATGCCTATACATCGAATGTATAGGCTAACCTTTTTCCTCTGAATCAACTAGGCCTTGGCTTTGGCACAACAAACCTAGTGATCCCAGTCAAGCGCGGACCCATTGACATGGAAGCTTCGTAATCAATGTCAATGGACAAGAAATGGTCTTGACTTTGGCCAACAAACCACAACTTGGACACGACACCGATATGGAACAAAGCCTCGTGATTAAAACACATCTTCGACGGACAAGGGCTTGACTTTGGCCAACAACCCCTGCCAATCTCGGATCTTGAGCAAGAATCACTCAATGGAAGGAAAATAAACGTTTGATATATAACGAGGGTTTTTCGCGTGCAAATTGGCTACCAATTTAATTATCTTTATTAAGGTCTCATCATCATACACCCTTAAACATGCATTCTACACAATAAAGCGCATAGAAATAAAATAATAATGATATGCGGATGGATACTGTAGACAACAGGACCTGAGCGACGCCGTTCCTAGGCTCGCGGCCTAGTTTGGGAAGTACTGAATAACATGGAGTCGCCACCCGGTGTGAACCGGGACAAAGATTTAAGGCCGCACTCACCCCTCGCAAGGGAAGACCTCAAACCGTTGGGTTCGGAATGGTCATTTACTTATGTCACTTGTAATGAAAGGATTCATGTAATAATTTAACTAAGCTTAAGTAACACTTATTTTCAAGAGTATCATGCTTCTAAATTCTCATATGCAAAGTAAAACTTATGTGTACATTTTTACATATATCTCATATTTAAAATTGCATGCTTAACATATATCAAGATAGCAACGAACATACAACTTTACACATCACATTCAGGAAAACACAAGCACACACATTGACCATACAAGCACACATATGGGCACTTTTCCAAGTGGTACGTGGAATTGTAGCCCAAGTACAGACCGCACTACCGTCCATTCGGAATCGGCTACGGAATTTACGTCTGGTTTCCATCCGATATACCGCAAGAAATAATGCTCAAATGTTATCATGACATAAGCATACGAATTGTAATACATTGACGCATTTGCATAAGAAAATCAACCAATAGGCAATTATGCATGAATATAAGAAGACAGACTCAGTTCAGTGTGCACGTTCGTGTAGCGTTCGTAAACGCGTTCGAACGAAATGAAACAGAATGCTCGCGTTCGAGTAGCGTTCGTAAACGCGTTCGAACGGAAATGAAACAGAATGCTCACGTTCGAGTAGCGTCGTAAACACGTTCGAACGGAAATGAAACAGAATGCTCACGTTCGAGTAGCGTTCGTAAACGCGTTCGAACAGAAATAAAAGAATGCTCACGTTCGTATGGCTTTTGTTAACGCGTTCGAACGGCAATGAGACCTGATGCATGATAAGGTAAAAATGTATGCGCGTTCGAGTTGCGTTTGTTAACGCGTTCGAACGGACACGGACCTGATGCATGATAAGGCAAAATGTATGCGCGTTCGAGTTGCGCTTGTGAACGCGTTCGAACGGACACGGACCTGATGCATGAAATGGAATGCATACATAAACAGAAAATAAAGGGGCGCGGCGAATACTGCCATAAAAGTGACCTTTTGGGGCTCTTGATCTCTCAAGAGAGGACCTTTAGACCAACATACTAAGCCCATGCGCGTCACATCACACGTACAAGAATAGAACCAATCATATCAACCAAGTATGCCCGATTGAACACATCTTACATCCAATCTGAACACATATCAACCGGCGCGGCAGAGCATCGTGGTAAAGGGCTTTTAGCCCCTCCCCATAGGGGATCTCACATCACACTTACTAAGCCCATGCGCTCGATTGACTTATACATACAAAATAAGATAATAATATCAAACTAAGTATGCCCGATTGAACGTATCTCGCGTCCAACCGAACATACATCAACCGGCGCGGCGAAGTAGTGTCACGAAGGTGGCCTTTTCGGCTCTTTATCTCCCAAATGGAGGACCTTTGGATTAACTCACTAAGCCCATGCGCTTGGTTGAATCATGCATAACTAACGACATTGAATTCAAGTAAAGCAAACTAAATAAACAAGAGCAACACAACAAAAGAGAGATGGTGCCGTTTTACTCAAGCGGTACGTGGAGTTGTGGCCCGAGTACAGATCATATTACCATCCATTCGGAATCGGCTATGAAATTTATGTCCGGGTTTCCATCCGATATACCGCGAGAGTTGACACATCTCTCATTCATCCAATACCCACAACATACATCATACACACGACTGACAACAAATAATAATAAATATAATCAAAATAAATGGCCAAAAAACAAAATGAGAATAAGTGTGAAAGGTCTAACCTTTTAAGCCGTCTCTCGGACTCACGTTCCACGAAGATCGGAAAGGGTAAAGCTCCGCAACTTTTCTGGTCCGCTGGTTCAACGTCCTAGCTCACTGCTTCGCTGTTTTGCTTACGGTTCGAACTCCGTTCTACTCCTATTCGGCTCCTGTTTTGCTGCTCACTGCACGGGCCACCTGTTTCAATTCACAAACGTTTTCAAGAACTATTCCAAGTTTGTGTGGTTTTTAGTGCAATTATTATGATTATTCTTAGATTATCTATGTAGTTTTTATGTTACTGTTTTTTAAGGATTTGGGCTGCTGTTTTAAGGTAATCTAGGAGGTTGTTTAGGCGTGTTTTAGGGTGTGGTTTTGTGGTGATTTTCAGTGGGGGAGGGCTGCTGTATAGGTGGCTGTTTCGGCTATGGAGGGTGGTGGCTTGTGGTGGTTTGTTTTGTTTTTCTTGCTTGTGTATGTGTGAAGTGTTTTTTCTCTTTTTGCTTGTTTGGTCTTGGGGTGTGTAGAGAGAGTCTAAGAGATTTCGAGAGAGTTTGGGTGTGAATTAAATCTGTCAAGGAGACAAAGGCTTTGGTGAGGGGTTGTTTATATAGAGAATGGCTAGGGTTTGACAAGGGAAGGGATCTTGTTTCCAAATTAGGAGAGGTAGAAAGGCATACACAAGATTGAGGGGGGGACAAGATATTTTTAAATTAGGAAGTTGTAATATTTAATTTGTGTTGGTTTAGGAATACCAATATTTTTATATTGGTAAATATCTTATTAGATAGGAAGTCAAATATGGATTGGCTTTAATTGGTTAGGATTGATTTTAATTTGGTATGATTATATTTTGATTTAGTATGTGATTTGTTTAATTTAGGCATGATACTTAGTTTAAGTTGGTAATTGTTTAAATGTTTATTTATTTAATGTTTAATATTATTTAATATTTATTTATTTAATTTGGGATGTGTTTTATGGGCTTTGGGGGGCTAAATGGGCTGGGCGTGAGGCTAGCAGCACGCCACCAGAATTACCGACACCCGTTCGAACGCTTCCTCGAACGCGACACGAATGCCCGCAATCTGTTTCCCGTTCGAACGAAGTAGCGAACGCAGCACTAACGAAGACAGTGAGCTTGTTTATTCTGAATTTCCCCTTCCGATATCCGTTTTCCCGCGCGTTCGTGACTCAAAAGGTAGTGCCTCCAAATGAGGCTCATCATCGGGTTTCACATGCGAAATGGCATGCCTACAGTCGCCCCCACTTTGATGGGGCTTGTGCAGTGTGTTGACAGTGACAGTCCTATCAAAGTTATGCAATGCATTTTACTTACCTGGCTAGCTAGCTGTCTCGAGCTGAGCTGATACTGCAGTGGACCTCGATCCTGAGACGCATCTCGATGCTGCAACCGACAACGGGGGCCTCGACCCTGGGACGCATCCCAATACCGCTGACAAAATGTGGGCCTCGACCCTGGACGCATCCCAAAAATGTGATGCGTGGACCTCGATCCTGGGACGCATCCCAATAGGGTGCGTGCGTCAACGCGAGACAACGGGCCATGTTCGACCCTGGACGCATCCCAATAACCGCTGACAAGTATGGCCTCGACCCTGGGACGCATCCCGAATATGATGATGCAGTGGACCTCGATCCTGGGACGCATCCCAATAGCTCAACCGACAACGGGGGCCTCGACCCTGGACGCATCCCAATACCTCTGACAAAGTATGGGCCTCGACCCTGGGACGCATCCCGAATATGATGATGCAGTGGACCTCGATCCTGGACGCATCCCAATAGCTGCAACCGACAACGGGGGCCTCGACCCGTTTGACGCATCCACTGTAC
>SKCR01034290.1:0-42422 GCA_019454045.1 Zanthoxylum bungeanum
GAGACCTGATGCATGATAAGGCAAAAATACTTGCGCGTTCGAGTTGCGTTCGTAAACGCGTTCGAACGGGAACAGACCTGATGTATGAAATGGGACGCAATACATAAACAACAAAATAAAGGGGCGCGGCGAAGTATTGCCGTAAAGGTGGCCTTTTGGGCTCTTGATCTCTCAAAGAGAAGACCTTTAGACCAACATACTAAGCCCATGCGCGTCACATCACATCATGCATACAAACATAAAGACAATCATATTATTCTAAGTATGTCCGATTGAACGTGTCTTGCATCCAATCGAACACACATCAACCGGCGCGGCAAAACATCGTGGTAAAGGGCTTTAACCCCTCCCCATAGGGGATCTTTCATTCCACTTACTAAGCCCATGCGCTCGATTGAGTCATGCATAAATAAGCAACATGCAGAATTTAAGTGACGAAAAATAAATAAATAAAAGCAACACAAAACAAGAGAAGGTGCCGTTTACTCAAGTGGTACATGGAGTTGTATCCTAAGTACAGACCGCACTACCGTCCATTCGGATTCGGCTACGGAATTTACGTCTGGGTTTCCATCCTATATACCACAAGAGACGACACTCTTCCATTTCATTCAAGCCACAACATGCATCCATAAACGACTCTCATGCGAATAGAATTCAATAATAATAAAAATAAACGAATATAAACTAATGAAAAGGTACCATCAGGTCTAACCTTTTAAATCACCTCTCGGATGTACGGTACACGATCGTCGGAAGGGTGGATGCTCCGCAACTCTCCCGGTTCACTGGTTCACTGTTCTCGTTCGTTGTCTTACTGTTTTGAGTCGTCGTTCTCCGTCTTTTGCTATTGTTTCCTTGTGGTTTCGCTGCCGTTTTCTCTTTATCTTTTGCTTACTGTTTTTGGGTGTGTTCTTCCTGTAATTTTCTTGTGTGTTGTGTATGAGCTAGGGACTACCTACTAGGGTTGAGAAGGTTGGTGAAGGGTTCTTTTTATAGGCAAAGGGTTAGGCTTGACAAGGAAAGGGATTTGGCTAATTTAAAGAGGGATTTGATTTGGTGTTGGATAAGGGAAGCAAGAGATTTGATTTGGTTTGGTTAAGGGAAGTCAAAGATTGAGGGGGGACAAATCTTGGCTAGATAGGGAAGGTTGAATATTTGATTGGCTTGGTTTAGGAATACAATATTTTAAGTTTGGGAATAATCTTATTAGATTGGGAATATAATTGGTGATTGATTTTAATTAGGCATGATTATATTTTGATCTAGTATGTGATTTGTTTAATTTAGGCATGATTTTAGTTTAAGTTGGTAATTGTTTATTTTATGTTTGGTATATGTTTTATTTAATTATTTAATTAATTAATTATTATCTTATTTAGTTAATGTTTTAATTAATATTTATTTATTTAAATTGGGATGTGTTTTATGGGCTTTGGGGGGCTAATTGGGCTGGATGTGAGGCTAGTAGCAAAACCAGAATTACCGACACCGTTCGAACGCTTCCTCGAACGCGGCACGAACGCCCGCAATCCGTTTGACGTTCGAACGTAAACACGAACGCAGCCCTAACGAAAATAGTGAACCTTGTTTATTCTGAATTTCCCCTTCCGATGTCCGTTTCCCGTGACCTCCGTGACTTAAAAGGCAGTGTCTCCAAAATGAGACTCATCATATGGACTTATGTGTAAAAATGCAGTGCCTACAGCACCCGCGTGTCCTGCTTACACGAATGCCGGACCAAATTGTGCGGGCCCGGCCCAGCCAAATTTTTACTAATCTCTTCAATTTTCCAAGCCTTTTGAATTTCCATAATAGCTAATTTAATTAGCTTGGTGGTTACAAAAGTTGAATTTCCATAACAGCTAATTTAATTAGTTTGGTGGTTACAACAAAGTGAAACGCCTCCTATTAATGAGATATAATTGGTTTGTTAATTTCCTTTAAATGAGCTGTGATTTCGTTTTTTTATAAATAGGTACAATACTGAGATTTTGTTGAACATAGAACACAGAGAATAAAAATACTACAGCTCGTTTTTTCTTTGTTTTTTATTTAAGGAATAGTTTATACACTTTTGTGGTTCGTTGGATACGAGTACGGTGGTGCCCTTACTCGTGCGTTTTTCGTTGTATTCTGTGAAACAATCGTCTCACGTTCTACTGCACCTACGGTAGGGGACGAATTTGTTTTAAGGATATTGTTGTCATCAACAAGCCTTGGGAAAGTGAAGAAGCAGTGGTTCGGTTCTGGATCATCAATTTCAGGGTCTAACTCTCTGCCTCCGCTCGCCAGCCTCTGCCCCCGCTCATCAGCCTCTGCCTCTGCTCATCAGCCTCTGCCTCTGATCATCAGCCTCTACCTCTGCTCATCAGCTTCTGCCTCTGCCCATCAGCCTCTGCCTCCGCTCGCCAGCCTCTGCCTCCGCTCATCAGCCTCTGCCTCTGCTCATCAGCCTCTGCCTCTGCTCTCAGCCTCCGCTCTCAGGGTCTGCCGTCAGGGTCTGCTCTCAGCCTCTGCTCATCAGCCTCTGCCTCCACTCTCAGGGTCTGCCTCTGCTCTCAGCCTCCGCTCTCAGCCTCTGCCATCAGGGTCTGCTCTCAGGGTCCGCCGTGAGGGTCTGCTCCGTGGGTCTGATTGGGTCTGCTCGAGGATAATTGTAATATTTTTAATATTTGGATTTCCCAATTACCGTGAAATAATTGTAATAATTGTATAATTACAATTTATGCTTAATAGATCCTTGGCATGTTTTAGGAAAACCCAACAGTTAAAATATGATTTCTCTATATTTGGTTCGACAAATATCTTGACCAGTTAAAATATAGCGTAGGAAAAGATGCGCCTTATTGTCTTTATTGTTATCTTTACAAAGAAAAACATGGTGATCAAGGGGATGGTGTACATTTTATCGGTGAAGGATTTAAAAATTGGAAGAAAAAAAGTATTGACACAACATGTTGGAGGAATCAATAGTTTCCACAATAAAGCGATGAAAGATTGTGAAAATTTGTTGAATAATGAGGGAAGCATGCTAAAGCATTATTGAACCACTCATTTGCATCATTATCATATTGAATTATTTTATGCTATTTTGGATATGTAACTTACATAGTTAAATAGTCGTTTTAATGAGGTTAACACAAAGTTGTTTCTTTGTTTGGCTTGTTTATGTCCAAAAGACTCATTTGCTACTTTCAACAAAGATAAATTATTATGTCTTGCTCAGTTTTATCCAAAAGATTTTTCTCCAGTCGATCTTATGGCATTAGATATTCAACTTAAGGTTTACATAATAGATTTGCAATCAAGTGTGTTGAGTTTTCTGGATTGAAATGGATTGATTTATTTGTTGGTCACATTAGTATTACTTTTATCGGTAGCCACTGCCACTACTGAGAGAGTTTTTTCGGCCATGAATTATGTGAAGAGTCGACTGCGAAATCAAATAGGAGATTAATGGTTGAATGACAATTTAATTATTTATAATGACGTATTTGATTATATTGACAATGAAATTATTTTATATAGTTTTTAACGTATGAAATCTCGTCGAGGACAATTGTAATAAATAGATTTTCTATTAATAAATATTAATATTGTGATATTATAATATATTATCTAAAATTTCATAATTATATTACAATTGATATGTCCCCCGACTGAACCATTTTTCTAGTTATGTCCCTGACATTAAGGATCATGTTAAGTTAAAATTTGGGGTGGGGGTTATTTTATTTGCTTTCCTACATGCATGTTTATTTGTGTTTGCTTGTTATATTTTATATTTTATATTTTATATTATTTATCTGTTTTATGTTTATTTGTGTTTTATGTTGTTTTTTGCTTTTGAGTTGTGTTTTGGTTGGAATGATCACATGCTTATGATATACATTTTATCCGTATTAAAAAAAAATCGCTCTTAGAAAATTATACATGTTGATTAATGTCAATGTTGAATTCTTATGTTAAGTTTGTCTTGAGATGATACTTTGTTTATTAAATCATTATTATCAATTCTGGTCTAGTTTAGACTTGAGATTTGATATTGAGATGGTTTGAATCTAGATGGTTGGATTGGATGAATGACCGTTGAAAATAGCTACTTATAACTTCTAATGTGTGAAATTACCCATAAGTAGGTTAATACTTTATATATAAAAAAAGCTTTCACTCTAGCTTCTAAGGTAGTCTTTTCCTCACGATAGAGTATTCTCTGAATGCACATGTAGTACTCGGAAAGTCAAGATTGTAGCTATTTTATTTTAATTGTGAAGATGAAAAATCATTAAAATTTATGATTTAAGGGATAGAATATGATGAGATTGATTCACACGCACGGTGAGAATCTAATTGAGATGCATTTGGTTTTTAAAGAAAATTATGAATCTAATTTAGACACATTTGATTTTTAAGCTCTCAATGAGTGTGATTTAGTGGCAAATGGTATATGATTTGGTTGTCAAGTTCTAGGTTGAGTTCAGGGGTGCATTATCTTGTAAGAACTTGGGGCAATACGAGATTTTACATGTTCCTCTTAAATTCGGATCAGGTGATTTGGCGGCGGATTTCCAATATTTTCTAAAAAAATATATTTGATTTTTTTTAAAAAAAAAAAAAAAACTGTGACTGTTTATAACATTTTGAAAGTAGAGTATGTTGTAGGTTTTAAAAAGCGGGAATCAAAGTCACAAATGCACAGAATTTGGCTCCCTCCCGAAAACAATATTTTCATATGGATAGAAAAGTCAAAGTCACAGCAACTAGAGTTGGGTACAAGTTTGTTTTCTTGGAAATTATGGCTTTTTGATTGGTTATATTATATATGACTTTTTATCATTGAAATGGACAGGGAAAAATTTCAATATTTTCCCTTACAAGGCTAAGCCCATAAACTAAATGCTAAGCCCAATCCGTCAACAAATGATTTTTCCAATGAAACAATAACAAAAATTTTAATTGAAAAAAAAAACTCAAACCATTATATAATTAATTAAAAAGATTGGGCATTGTCTCCTTTGTTAGATAATCCCAACAAAATTTTCTCCCGAGTAAAAATAATTTAATAATTAGTTGTTGAAATAGAAAAGAACCAAGCAACAAATCTTTATCATACATCAATATAAAATATAATTACTGGATTTTAAAATTAAAATTGTCCACTCCAATCTTAAAATAGATTAGAAAAGGATCCTTATCTGTGGAATTTAGATTTAGTGATGAGTTGAATTGTGTTAAGTATTTCATAATCGTTTAATACATGTGTTTTAATAATAATGTTGAATTAAGATTTGATTATATTTAAATTATTATTCAATAACTATCAATCTACTCTTATGGAAAATATTGAAATTAAAGGCTCTTAAATTACCAAGCCTTTTGTTATTATAAATTCAAAAAAAAAAAAAATTATATTTATACAAACGGGTGATAAAATAAACTTCAAAACTATGTAGTAATTGGTTAGTTTTTCTTAAAAACTACTTTCAGGACCTACGCCCTAAAGTAGTTTTTATTCAATCTAATCTGATCTATTAGAGGCATGAGTTTTTTCAATGTTCTTTTCTTTCAAGAAGCCAATGGTGTCAAATTTTTGAAGCTTTTTTAAAAATTGGCAATAAATTTTGCTTATTTTTGTATTCTTAGAATGATTGACGAACTCATATCTACGACGTTATATCTTTGGATTTATATTAGCGAGATTAGAATATAAATTAGATCAATATACTTCGTATTTTAGAGATATAATAAAATAACTAGCTATAAATATTTTTCATAAATATGAATTTACTCCTCCTCAATCTAGAAGTAGAAAAATTATTTTCTTGAGAATTGATTTATGCATTGAACATATAAGTTCAACTTTCGATTACGATTATTACGATTATTGATTCAGTTCTAGGTGTCATTTTCCACGATATATATATATAAGGACCGAAATAATAATAATAATAAATATTAAGAATTTAAGAGTCATTCTCCTAATAAAATACATTCTTTTATACTTTTCTTCTTCACTAAGTTTATCAATAGTAATGCAACCATGTTCTTTAAGATGAAATTTATTAACTTTAATTGTAACATACACATGTCTATAATATTCCGATACATATCGATTGAAACAACAAATATTAAAATTGAAACATATGTCATAGAATTTGAAACTTCTAATATTAAATATGAAATATTACAAGTTGATAATCAATAATAAAAATTTCAAATCCGAATTTCTCATTTAATACCCGTGGTATCGATAACAGAGAACATTAGCAAAACCCTTGAGAATATATTACTACATGAGGATAACAAGAATTGAGCTGAATTAATACATTAATATGCTTTATATTTTTATATAAATATATATATATATACCAGAAACTGTTCACTTACAGGCAGAGACAGAGGGAAAAAGAGCTGTCTAATCAAAGTTTCCAGATGTAGATAAGAAAGAGAAGTGAAAATAGATCAAATGATTGTGTCCAAATCAGTTAATGAACAGAACTAAATGTGTGAACAAAGTTGATAAAGATTAAAGGTGAAGAAATGGGAATCTCGTGGGAAACAAATGCCCTCCCAATCCCCATTAAAGTGTATCACAGAAGCTATGTAGGCAGTAAATAAAAAAAACAACAAATACTTGGGACTTAGGGCAAAGGGCAAAGGCCAAAGAGCCAAAGGCTATTATAATAAATTAAAGCAACCACCTTGGGAAAGTCGAGTTACACTAACAAAGAAATGTTAGGGAACCCAAAGTGACAAAATAGCTTTATTACTATGTATGGAAATTGAGGAATCGTCCCATCAAAATAAATAATAATTAAAAGACTCAAAAACCCAATCTCCCATTTCTCGATCGAAAGGAAAAAAAAAATGATGAAGATGACAATGACATGTGATTTAATTAGGTTGAGTCACTTTCAAATTTCCTTGTTTAACATTGCACCCACAAAAGATGGAATACATGGACAGGTGCTCTTCTCTTCACTGTCTTTTCAATTCATTCAATTAGATTTTTTTTTTTTTTTTTGTTTTGACAGGACGGGGACGGGGACGGGGACGGGACGGGACCCCACCCTCCCCGTTTTCTTTTAACTCATCTGGTTATCATTTCCTGCTAACAACTCACTGCAGCCCAGCGCTGTGTAATATTTGCTTCATCCATCATGTTTTATCTATTGCATCCATGCATGCATCCATGCATACCTCATATATAAATCAGAATTTAGATTCGATGATGATCTTTTTTGAACTTATCTTCTATCGACTACTCTCACACGTGTATTTATAATAATATATTGTTAAATCTCATAAATATTGATCACAATTTATTTTAAAAAAAAATCAGTTTAATAACGAATCCAAATTCAATATATCAACTACTTGCATGTTGTTTTTTTTTTTTTTATTATTATATGATAATTAAGATGATTGTTAGGTTCATGCAGTTTATCCGATAAGCAAAAGTAAGCAAATATCGGGAATACGAGGAGAATTTCTCTATGATTTTCTCATTTTCTTGTTTAAATAGCTTGATCATAGAAGTATATATAATTATAGGAGCAAATCATTCCTTTAATTTCTTTCCTTTTTGTTGTTTATGTACCTCTTTATTTCAAGAAAATGAGAAATATTCAAGTTCAAAGTTCAACTTCAATCCTCTAAATTCTATTTTTCAATCTGTAACATCTAGGGATGGCAATTTCGCCCACAAACCCGCAAAAAAATCCACCCGAAATGGGTAAGATTTGGTAAATACTTAAGTGAGTTTGGTAATTTAAAACAAAACCCGCTGCGGGTTTGGTGCGAGTTTGGTAATTAAGCAAAACCAGCGGATACCCACTGCGGGTATCCGCTACCCGCAAGCTTAATTTTTTTTTTTTTTTTTATATCTTTAGGGCAAAAAAATCCCTCATATAAAATGACTCACTAACTTACAATTTTTGAATTGTTCTCTCTTAATATTTTTGAATTACTTTTAGTCATGGTTCAATAATTTTGATGATATGAATTTAACATAATGAAATATATTCAGCTAGTGATTCATGTATATAATTGTGATAATATGAATTTTACATTATGTTATAAATATTTTAAACTTTTATTTATGTGTCCTAATTTGTAAACTGTCAAATACATTTTTTTTTATATATATTATGAAAAAGTATCAATACTTAATTAACAAGATTGTATTATTAAGAGCATAAAAAACCCGTAAAAAATCCGCTGGGTACCAGTGCGGGTTTGGTAATTTATTTTTATATATATGCGGTTGCTGGTTTGGTAATGAAAATTAAAACCCACAACGGGTATGATACGGGTTTGGTAATTTATTTACATATGCGGGTGCAGGTTTGGTAATGGAAAACCCGCACCAAAACCCTCCCCACTGCCATCCCTAACCATCTCTTAATCTAAGTTTTATCTAAATTTTGATAAATCTTGTAATACTTGCTAATTATTTACATTAATCTATACTTATTAGTAGTAGTGAAGTCACTAAGTGTCCCTTCTCAATCTGAAAATTTATTAAATGTTACTTACAAATCATTGAAATGTCTTTTTTTTTTTAATAAGATAATTTTAATTTGTCATGTTAAAATAAAGAGTAGTTAAGTGTAGTTAATGAGAGAATTTAAGTTTTGAATTAGGGTTTTTATGGGTGTTAGATAATTTTGTTAGTAAGATTTTATGAGTGGGGTTATCGTTAGAGCTTGGATTAGATGCTAAATTGGGCTTTGAGCTTTGTTTGTGATTGGTAGTTATTAAAATTAAAATTTATATGTAATTAAATCTTAACAGTTCATTGCTAATACTCCACAAATGATAGAAAATTATAAAAAAATTAACACAATTTTATTCAGATTGAATCCAAATTTACCAATAGGCTATAATTAAAAAAAGAGTCGAAGTTATAAAAGAGGGTGCTACAAAAGATATGGGATCCAACCTCACCTACAAAAGGGAAATTCTAATACTCAACAAGAAAGAAAAAAGTGAAGATGGAGTAACTATATAAATAAAATTTAGGGGAAAATCCACAAACACCTCAAGGTTTGCTCAAATATACACATACATTTTTAAAAAAAAAAAAAAAATTCAGGAATGGTCATACATAATTTATTTTATAATTATATAATTTCACTATGTTAACCCAACCTTTCACTTTAATATAATTATCTAGAAGTTAGTATATAAAACTATTTTTGAAACCAAGATGGTCTACGTCTACATCATATCAAACATAGAAGGTGTAGGTGGTTTTTTTTTTTTTTTTTTTTTCTAAGTATTGATTTTCAATCTTTTCATAAATGATGTACTTCTGTCGGTTGCAACCCAACAAATTTCTTGCCAGATGAACCATGAATCTAGCTATCAGCAGATCAGTGAATGAATCAGTGATGATAATTCATTGTAAAGCTTATAAATCTTACTGTACGTTGTACTTTGCCTCGGTGTCCAATCCATCTTTGACATGTTCGCAAGCTCATCAACGATGTGTTAACCTCTCTAATGTCTATTTTCTTTTATGGGGACACATTAAATTTGTTAAAAATCATTACCAATGAAACAGTGATGATATACAATTTCAATTACCTCGTGCTAACTTGAATTGAATTTATACTGAGTATTGAATCGATAATTAAGATATTATTGTGACCTATATAGAACCCACGTTAAATCCTATTAATTGATTCAATGTTCACATAAACTCAACTTACTCTTGAAGTTTACCAAATTCAAAACTTTTTAAGGTGCTTAACTTTATTTTATTTTTTGCCCAAAAAATGTTTATGAAATATATTATTATAGCCAAAGTTTCTCCTATTTCTTTCTTCTTCTTCTTTTTTTTTTAATTACCCATTACATCTATGACATTAAACTGTAATAGAAAAATAAGCTTGAAGTTATTTTATTATTAAAATTGTAATGTTAGCCGAATAATATGTGCTTAATAAGAATTTGAATCCAATACTGAGTTGAGCTGAGATGCGCTATGTTTTTCATAATCTTCTCCCTCGCATAGGGGTGGTAAAATGAATCAACGAATTGAATTTGTATCGAATCCTAAACGAATCGAATCAAAATGTGATAGATTCATATTCGGTTCGTTTATTAAACGAATCATAATATCAGAATTCGTATTCGATTCGTTTATTAAACGAATCGAATATGAATATTTGTTTATTCGTTTAGTCAATGATATTATTTAATAAAATAATTTACCACACTTGATTTACATTAATTCTTCATTAATATATACATATGAAATATATAATTAATATATTTACTAAAAATACAACACCAAATATCGAAAATATTACTTTTTTCTATGATAATTAACTATAATTTCTCGAATCTTAATTGAAAATTATCAAGAACTAGTAAATAAAAATAATAAAATGAATCCTAAACTGATAAACGAATTAATGAGCTTAAATTCGTATTCGATTCGTTTAATAAACGAATCGAATCAAATTGACCAATTTATTAAATGAATCTATTTTTTCAAATTCGTATTCGTTTTAAAGTGAATCAAATCGAACGAATAAACGAATCATGACCCAAATTGCCACCCCTACCCTCGCATGTAGGGTTGGCCCTGGTATCCTTGAGGCCCAATGTCATTTTCTCATTTTTGAGGTCTTTAGCCATATCATAATACTATAATTAAAAAAAAAAAAAAGAGAGAGAGAGAGATCTCCTAAAAAGCCTAAAATCATTAGGGCTTTTTCAATTTAGTGATTCTTAAATAGTCCATCCATAGGTAAAAAGATATAAATAAATATAGTCAAATAATATAATTATATATTTGTCAAAAAAATGAAAAATATGTGTACAATACTTGGCAAAATATGAGGTTTTTTTTTATCCAACTTTAAATTTACAAACTAAATATATATTGACACACTTACAAAGTGGTTCTTTACTCCCAAGTATAAGAGTGTCCAAATAATAAGATAACCTGATGAGTCCACATGAATAAATTTAGTAGAATAAAATAAAAATTTAAGTAATAGAATAAAAGATTAAATTAAATGAAGTGATGGATAATTAAGTTGGATGCTGCAATAATAAAATAAAATATCGAGGCTAGGGGATCCACTCTTGGTATAAAAATAATTTTACTTTTTATAACACAAAAATTATTATTATTTCCCAATTAATTTATTTAATGATTAAGTGCAGAAATTAAATAAGCAACGAAACAAATTATAGGGATCAAGTAGAATATGTGATAGTCAATATGGATTCACAATGACAGATCTAAAGACTGTTTACAGAGAGTCAAGACTCCCACATAAACAAGAAATATAAATTTTAAATAAATATGCAATAACATAAATTATGGGGTCCAAGTATTATATGTGTCAGTCAATACGGATCCACGATGATAGATCTATGGACTGTCTATAGAGATTCAAGACTCTCATATGATAATAAATAATAATAATACAATAAACAAGTAATAACATAAATTGTGGGGTTCAAGTATCATCTGTGTCAAACAATATGCATCCACGACGGCAGATCTAAGGACTGTCTACAAAGAGTCAAGACTCCCACATAAATGAGAAATAATAAAAATGCAAATATTAATTGAGAAATAACACAATCCATATTTATAACGTAAGTAAAAATTATTTATATTCTTATACCAAAAGCTTCACTCTTTTGCCCCAATTAAATGAAAATTAGATACTCGTGATTTAAATAAAAACACACATAATTTTATTAATAAAAGAAAGAGAAATTATAATAAAGATTGAAAGATAAAACACATAAAAGTTGAGATTCTCCACAAATTCTCAAGAGGAAAAAATGAAGAAAGCTAATTTGAGAGATGCTAAGCACCTCTATTTATAGAGGGTGCATAGCACCCTCCTTCAATCTATTTGCATTATTGCTATTGCAATAATGCAATTGACTGGTGGATGACCTTTAATTTTTTTTTTAACAATTATAATCATATGTGGTCAGTTATACGATAAGCTCATCCAATAGTGAATCAAACATGATCAATCTTTTTATATCTTATTCGAACTCAATTTTCATGCTTTTTTTAGCTTCTGGACCTTCGAAATCCAGATTTCATATTTATTTTCCTATTGAGCATCCAAAGCAATATTTTGAGTTACATAAAAAATAAAAATCACAATAAAAATAGATAAAACATAAATTTAATTATTATTTCACAAATGTGCTAAGTTAAGAGGACTAATGAAATTATAAGTGTAAAATGATTAATTTCTCTTTTATTAAATTTATACTTTTTAATATTCATCATATCTCAAAATATAAAATGTTTCAAGAAAAAAATTACATATTATTGATTTACAAATCATAAACTATAAAATAAGTATCATTATTGATATGTTTTGATGAAAAAAATTGGGTCAATAGTTATCCTTATATTTATAAGTTACCGATAAGTTATTTTCAAATATTTATATTTTCTTCATCCGGACTCCAAATCACCATATGTAAGATATAACATACATTTAACATTTATATTTATAACTTTCATTAAGGAACATCTCTCAAAATAGGAATTTCATAAGGTGAAAAATAATTTCAAAATTACTATATCGCATATAATACAAACTTGGAAAATATGACTGTACACACAAAAATGATATATATATATATATATATATATATATATATATTATATATATATATATTTTACAGAAATATGACTATCTTTATTAAAAAAGTATATGTCCTTACAAAAAATATGAATGTCCTTATAAAAAAAATGTGATTTTCCTTACAAAAATGTGATTATTTTTACAAAAAAAAAAAAAAACTTAACTGTCCTTATAAGAATGTGAATTCCTTATAAAAGTGTGACATATTGTATTTAAAAACATTAATGTTGTAATAGAAATGGTTAAAATATAAATATGAATAAAGTCAACTTATTATTAATGTTTGGATTAATTAGGAAGAATTTAAAAATATTAGGACTAATTAAAGAACGGATGAATAAGTGATTATCCAAAATTAGAATAGCTTTTGGTGGAAAGAACTTTTTATTAATTTTCTATTAAAAAAAAAAAATTGGGCCCTTGGTCATTAAGTTAATTGGGGATATAATAAAATTTTATTTGGGGGCATAGCGCATAGGCAGAGTTTTAATAATAATGTACGTTTAAAAGTCAATTTTAAATTATTAATCAACAATTATTAATTAAATTATATATATATATATATACACACACGTACGCACAAAATTCAACTCGATCTATTTATTTAAATGTACGAAGGATTGTGTTAGTTAAAAAATCACATTTATCATTCAACAGTGAAGTTTGAAGAGTAAAATTATAACGTCAGTAATATAAAGTGTAGTTAAAAATGATTTAGGGACCTAAGTGATAAAATTAAGAAAGATTAGGAAAAGAGTCTCTTATTTTCTTCTGTAAAAACCTCTAAACATCTAAATAGTACCACGTCAACTCTATAATAAATTATTGCTACATTTATTTTTAAAAACTACTCAATAATTAGCTGAGTGGGTTTGAGCATGCCTTGTTGCTAAACAAATTATTTGTCAATAAATATTAGCTCACTTGATCAAGACACGTCTATTGGCATTGTTTTAACAGTCTTCATGCATGGTTATATCAGCCTATTAACCTTGTTCTTATCCTCTTAGGGTTTAGAAAATAATGATCGGCAATGAAAACTAGTCTTTATAAAAACTATAGGAGTATTCATATTATCTTCTTATTTATAAAAAAATAATATAATGTAATATAATATAATATAATATTACATAAGGAAGATACTTTGATCTTCCCTAAACTTACAAAAAAAAAAAAAAAATAGCTGAGTGAGTGGTTTTGAATAATAGTAAATGCGTCATTATATTACTAACTGGCTGAGTTACTTCCGGGGGGGAAATAATTTCTCAACCTTCAGAGTGATATTTTACCGAAGCAAAGCAAAAATTACTCGGGCATCATGTTAAAGAACTTGTCAAATTATATAACTATTTTTTCAATTATAATGAAATAGATCTTTTATAAATCCACACAATAAAAAAAAATATGGAAAAAAAAAGATAATGGAACAAAGTTTTGTTGCCCATTTCTTTGTATATATATATATATTGATGGGTAATTAATAGATAAAAATTTATAAGTAATTAAATCTTAATTATCTATTATTAATTTATTAAATATACATATAATAAACTATAAGCACAAAAATGATCAACGCTCATAAAAAATATATCATGAGATTTTTAGCTAGAATCTAATAGCATCAAAGCAAGCGCCCGTGCAAATCAATTCAGCTCTGCAGAAAGAAAGAAAGAAAATGCAGTGCATGTAGATTTTGACTTGTATAATTTTTCTTTTTTATCTTTTGACTTGTAGCTACTCTCCCACCCTCTCTATTTAGTATTTATTTAGTTCTCTCACCACTTCTCTCTTCTTATCAATTATCTCAAACCCTAGCTAAAACCTTTCCTCTCATAAAAACCTAACCCTAGCTTGTATCCTTCTTTGAAAATGAACCTAGAAGACAACAACAACAACAACCTCTCCATGGATCTTCAAGCTCCACAATCTGAGCATCTCTGCTATGTCCGCTGCAACTTCTGTAACACTGTTCTTGCGGTAATTTCACGTTTAATTTTACCCTTTATCTAATTTTTCCATTTGACAAATACATAAGCTATAGAAAGCAACATTATAATAAAACCAATTTTCTTTTACTACCAATCATCATGCATCTAATTGAAGGGAAGGTATGTTATTCTTGTTCATCATGTTCGATTAAGAACCAAAAATGCAAAGATTTTTTTATTTTTTTTAATTATAGTATGATGGCAATCCTATTTCCATCCCCACACATGTGAGCGAGATTCAAACTTTATATCTCTTATTTCCATTTAAGAAATTTTATCAACTGAATTAGTTGACACCTGTAATAAAATTCACAGATATATAGAGGAAGGGGTGTAAATTATCTGTTTTTTAACCCCCACTAAAACGGCAACTTAATTCTCTTTAGCGGAGTTCAAAACCCCATGCTTTTTCTACTATATATCCTTTAATTTTATGATTAGATAGATTTGAAGATGATTTTAAATATCATATTCTTTAACAAATCTTATGCTTTTTAATTTGAAAATCTGATTTTTATTTTTATTTTGGTAGGTTGGGATTCCATGCAAACGGCTGCTGGACACTGTGACTGTGAAATGTGGTCACTGCAGCAATCTGTCCTTTCTCAGCACTAGGCCTCCACAGCAAAGTCCATGTCAAATGAGTCCCAGTTTTCAGGTATGTCTCCAAATGCTCCAACAAACTCAAATGCCCTAAATCAAAATATTATAAACGAATGTAGTAATAATAATACTTATATTCAATCCGGAATTTATTAAAATATGTTTTATAAATTAATAAAAAAAAAAAAAATCTGATTTGTTAATGAAATAATTATGATATGAAATGAATAAAATCTACCATTTTTTTTATAATGTCAATTTTACCCTACTAAATTAATGTTCTATCTATGCCACTACACAACATATCCATTTTAATTTCCTTGTGAATATTATAGAAACATTACCACTTTATATGCCATTAGCCATTTTGTATCACATAAATTAATTTTATGATGCCATGGAAAAAAAAAAAGAAGAAGGAATATTTTCTGGATCTTAATGAAAGGTTTCTGCTCTTTTTAGGAGAAGCAGAGCTTTTGCAATGACTTCAAATTGGGCAATTCCTCAACATCATCTTCATCGACTTCTAGTGAGCCATTGTCTCCAAAGGCCCCCTTTGTCGTGAAACGTATAAATCTTTTTCTCGACGAGACATCACATTCAATTATAAATATCAATTACTTCTTTTTACATACAATTTCGCTTTTGTTTTGTTTTGTATTTTTTTTTTTGCAGCACCTGAGAAGAAACACAGGCTTCCATCAGCTTACAATCGATTCATGAAGTAAGCCGAAGACTTTTTTTTTTTTTTTTTCCTTGTTTCATCACTGTTTATGTTGTGACATTTGATATGATATGACAAAAATATACTTATTATATTTTGAAGATACATTAAATGTTATATTATGCTTCTTTTGATTTGCTAACTGTACTATGTCAGATTCAGCCCTTAGTAGCTTTCAAACGTATATTAACTTTACATGATTTATAATTTGTATCCGATACTGAATTGAGTTGTGTTAAGATTTATTTATATTTAAATTATTATTCAATAACATTAACCGTAATTTATATTAAAAAAACTCAATATAAAGCTCGTCCCAATAATTTATTATTTTACCAACAAAATTGTTCATGAGAGGTAAAATTTATCTGTATATCTTCAATGAAAGGGAGGAGATTCAGCGCATTAAAGCGGCCAATCCTGAGATACCTCACCGAGAAGCTTTTAGCACAGCTGCCAAAAATGTAAGTTATATTTATTTTTAGCTCAATAGTCAATTTTTTTTGCCTTGAATAAATTCGGGTGACAGTGGGCACAAAATATATTCACGATCAACCGAACTGTGTCCAGAGGATGCGAAATGTCAAATGCATGATTCTGTAAAAGACTAAAGCTAAAGTTTATATATCTAATTCATCTTTATAACCTCACTTAAAAAAAAAAAAAAAGAATATTAAAACTGATCTAAGTTGTTGGTTAATTATTCAGTGGGCTAGGTATATTCCAAATTCGCTTGCCGGGTCAACTTCTGGGAGCTGCAGCAATGTAAGAGATCAATAATCCTCTCTAGCTATTTTGTTTACAATTTTTTTTTTTTTTTGTGCCAGCTGCTTGAAGCATTGATGCAAAAATAGGTTTTGATTTTGCAGGATTAATGAAGTAAGCTATGTAATTTTAAACAACAAAATGCTGAGCCGACACTGGATATTTCAAAGAGCTAGCAAGCACTTGAAGTAATTAGTTGGAAGATGATCGGTTCAGTTTGTTAAGTTAGATTTGGTCTGATCAAAACTTAATATTATCTTTTTATGTACTATTTTTAATTATCTTGTCTTGTTTGATGATCCTTGCTTCTTGTGACAGTTAGAACCATGTTGTATTGTTTGATGTTATGAAAATGTATGCATTTGGTAGGCTATTTCTTGTCAATCGGCTTAGCTTTTGTTACTAGTATTATTATTATTAGATGAAAGTCTATAAGTTTTTTTGTTCTTTTGGATCACTAGAAATAATTAATGAAGATAGTTACAATACAAACAATGAAAATTATCTTGTATTTTAAAAATTAATCAAAAAATCATTATTATATATTTGTTTTCTTAAAATCTCTCATTATTCTCCATATTAAAAAAAAAATCGTTTAAAAATTAAATCCAACACCTAGAAGTAATGTCGTGAACGTTTAATATAATTTTGAACAATATATAAGTTAAATTTGAAGGAGAATCTGCCCCAATCACCAGAATGTGAAAGAAAACTAGTCTTCATCCATTCGTGAAATAAGTTCGAACTCTTTTTTTCTTCTTGAATTCACGAATCTTAAGATGACTAGATGAAGAGTTTTTCAAATCAAAAATCAAATTTAGATAAAGAGTTTGTAGGCAAAGAAAACTCCACTGATAAGCTATTCCTTCAATTTCTTGCTTAGGTTTTCTTTGAACTGAAAACAATTTGCCTTTGATTACTAGCCATCATGGCTTCAACTAGTGGTTAAAGGAATTCGAAGAAGTTTTTTTTTTTTTTTTTAGAATCATTGGAAATCCTGCAACCACCTCTTACGGGCTTAAGCGGAGCAGGTAATTAAACCCCCGACTGTCCCGGGTTCTTACAAGAAACACACCCCCTGGATTCGAACTCAGGACTTCAAGGTGAGATCATGAACCATACACCACCAAAGCACGCTCCTTGGGGTCAGTTCGAAGAAGTTGTTAATAATAGATTACTGAAACAAATGTGTAAAAAAAATTTCCAACTAAGATTTAATCTCGGTAAAATTCATCTTGTTTTAAGTGGAACGAACAAGAACAAATAACTTTTAACTAATAAAAATATCAATTGTCTTTCCAAAGGTGCCGTCCTCTTTTATTTATTTCAAATAGTTCGGGAATACAAAATATCAAATATGTATGGAATGGAAAGATTCAAATCCTAAAATAAAGTGGAAACTAATAGATTTAAAATAAGCAAACTAAAATAAACCAAATTTCATTCTTGAATATTCGATTTGATAATCTACTACTAGTTCTTATTCTGTTTCTGGTAAATTAAAAGATAATCTCTCACATTTCACTAAAGCGATAAACCCTATGTGTTGACGCCATAAATTCCACCTATATTTGATTGTGATCCAACTATATCAACTGTACTAGTGGCATCTTTCAAACTGGAAACTGATACTTCATCAAACCCGTTCGTTGAAAACTTTGGTTAATCCTTTTTGGGGTCTCAATGTTAGAATATTTTATTCTAATTATGGGCTTATATTAATTGTGATACGGGTTTTAATATAAAACGCTAAAGATAATTGGTTTTGTAATAGAAACTGTGAAGCCCAATTGTTTGATCTAATAAAGTGGGCTGCAACTCTATATTATTTGATGTGTGGATATTAGAGCGGGCTTTGGATTTGTTATGGGCTTTTGATGGGTGAGCCCATTACACTCCATAAATTAGTGAGCTAAGGTCTCACCCTCACTCTCCTAAAATAGCTTACTCAATAAGCTTTCCTTAATTAAGCTTTATGTCTCTTTCATAAATAATTTAGCAATAATTCACGTGAATGATTCATTCACGAGAAGCTTCTGTTGATGCTATATATATGTGTGTAAAATGCATATGAGGTGTGTGTGATGCATATAGCATATAAAGGAAAATAGCAAAACAGAAAGTGAATTGCCTGGGCATTTGGCCGAGAGCTTGGATAATAAAGAAAGAGCAATTACAAGCTGTATAAAGAAAATTAAGGAATAAGGAAGCTTAGGTAGGACGAGTAAGTTTCTCACCATCAAGAAGTGGGGAGCAGAGGGTGATCTCCTCAGTGCAACTTTTCAACAGATCTAGAGAAATTTCCGCTGCAGATATGGATTCTAAATCAGGTACGCTCCCTGGATCATCCGATTAATTCATTAAATTGTATTCTAAGCTCTTGTGTTAAAGGTCCTGTTGCAAATAAATTTCTAACACTCAAGTCTCAACATATATAGTCCTCTAAATCTATGTTACAATATATCTCTGATTTATCAGCTGAGAAGAAGGCTTCTATTTTCCCTTAAAAGCTTCTTGGCAGGTTCCGTTGATAGACAAAGACATCAGAATTGATAATTGATGTTGCAATAATTGTTAGCAACATATTCTCAAAATAGATTTTCAAAATAGATTTTGATAATGTAATATTAGAAGTATTCGACGCGTATTCGCGCACATTACAAAAAGATGTCGAAGTACTTTGGTGGTGAAGAGCAATGAATGTGAAGACTCAAGTGACAAACAAAAAATATCTTGTGGAGTCTTAGCTTAGGGCTCTATTTGTAATTGAGTTGTTAATTTAAGTCTCTAAACTCATAGGACATATGCGCATTCATATAGATGCATTAGAGTCATGTGCAAAATATTTAAAACCTTCAAATCCCGTATTTTGACACTGAGACCTGTATACAGGTTCCATACACCGGCATACCGATGTCTCTGCTCTGTTATGAGCAGCTTTGCATCGCCTCTGGAATCGGGCTAATCCATACCGGTCACCCATATTGGTCTATCTGGAGTTTGCATAGATACTGAAACCGGCATAGAGCATAACGATCTTCATACCAGTCAACCTTCATATCTTACATGCTCTCGAAAACTGGCACAGACCATACCAATCCCTATACCGATAAGCCAACAGGTATACTGGCCTCCATACCGGTCAGTAATCTGGTATTGCGTTTAAATATTTAAATGGTAATATAGTCGTTACACTTTGGCAAACCGACATACCGGCCTCTGCAGATCGGCATATCGGTCTTAAACAGAACAGTTGGGGCAGTTTACACCTTCACTATATATTGAGCCATAAATTTATTTTTTCCTAACTCTTGCACCTTCAAACAATTTCTTATAAGGTAAAAATAGAGAGTTTACAAAAACTTCATCATCATACACTCTCATATTCAAGCTCACACACTACACCTTCATATCATAATAGTGAGCTTAGATTTCTTAGGTTAGTAACTCACACTAACATCTTCATTATCTTTATGAGTACCCAAGTTATTCATTAAATCTTCATTATTGAACACTTGATGTTGTGAAATCCCTTTGTGAGTGGATATACTCAAAATGGTGGATTGTAAAGGTTTGTGAGTGATCCTATTTAGAAAACTAATTGTAAAGGTTTTAAGAGTGAACCTAGGGATAAAACTCTTGTGTAAAAGTTTTGAGTGAACCTAGGGGACAAAACTCTATATTGCGGGTGAGCCACGAAAAACTCAGTGTAAGTTGTGGATTCAACTTAGTGGAAATCTTCAACCGCGGCTTGGGGGAGTGGACATAGACATTGTTGGTCGAACCACTATAAATCACCAGTGTCATTTTCTCCATCCTTTAACTTTTAATTATCGCAAGTTTATTTTCATATTTGCATATTAATTAGGAACTTGCTATTATAGAATATATTGTGATTGAGAAAATTGACCTAAGCTAAATTGGTAAAACTACTAACTTAATAGCGTAAAATCGGCAAGAATTTTTATTTCTGCAATATTATGCCATTACCCAATTCACTCCACATCTTGGGTATTGAGAGTTTGTTTGTTGTGTGCTTGTAGGTAATTTCAATTGATATCAGAGAAATGTATTATCAACAAAGACTTAATCGTCCTAGAATTGATCATGGCCTATACAAGCTACTCATCAAATCTTACCGATGGATTTTTTACCACTAGACTGTTGGGGTTTTGGGTGAAATACCCGGGTTACGCAGCGGAATGCGAGAAAATCAAATTTTCTTATTTCTTTAATTTTCTTGAGTGATTAAAATAAATTTTTATTTTAATCGCTCAATACTCAAAAACAGAAATTTTTAACCCAGAAATCATAATTTCAGTAAATTATCATAAGACCCCAAAACTTTCCATTTTAATCATTTTAGTCCTAAGTTGTTCAAAACAAGCATAGATGATTTCCAATCACAACCAAAATGATTTGTACATCAATATACATAAAAAAAAAAAAAACAGAAATCTGAAAAATTCCAGATTTTCAGTAATTACGGAAATACCCCAAAACTTTGCATTTTGATCATTTTAGTCCTAATTTGTTAAATACATAATTAGGTGATTCACAATCACTATCAAAATGATTTATACATGTCATACATGCCAAAATACAAATTTAAATTCAAGAAAATAATTTTTCCAAAATTGCCGAGAGGTCAAGTTTTCAAGAATTGCACTTTAGTCCAAATTTGTCCAAAACCATTCAAGATCAAGTCCAATCAATACCAAAATTAATATGCATCATATACACATCATTAATTAACACTTATATGAAAAGCCCCAAATTTGGAGAGGGTTATGAACCCTAATTTCTCCAAATTGTCCAATTGGCCAATTAACATCAAATTAATAAAATTCAACACTTTAATTCAATCCTTACTACACCAAACAAGTCTCACCACCATGAAACAACTCAAGAACAATTATAGGTCATTTATGAGTGGCTAAGTAACTCTAGAATGGAAACTTCACCATCAAATGGTTAAAAGAATACATATAAACTACTTTCATGCATTCTAATGCTTATACATGCTTCCATCTTTCAAAACAAGTTCCCAACCATCAAATACAACCATAAAAGAGTAGAGGAAAAACTAAGCTACACATGTTGAAGCCTAAAATCATAGAAATATTTTTCATGAAGAAGAAAGTAAGAAAAACTTACAAAAATCCTTAGTTTTCCAAGCTTTATTTTCTTTCTTTCTCTTCTCTCTCTCTCTCTCTCTCTCTCTCTTTGTATTTTGATTTTAGGGTTTTTGGATCATGAAACAAAATGAAAAGGAAGGCTTATATAATTTCCAAGTTGTGGCCAAAAATGGAGAATTAATATTAGCAAAGTATTTTCAATTTTTTATTTCATTAAAAATGTTGGAAAATGATTTAATTAAAAATATTGTATTTATCCAATAAATACCACACTTGGACTAATTAAATCAAGCCATTTCTACCAATTAAAAATGGCCATTCCAACCAATTAAAATAAGCCATTTATCTTACTTTAATAAAGTAAAAGATATTTATCATTTAATTAATTTAATTATTCAACATTTGAATAATCAAATAATTAAATACAAATATCTTAAATATATGTATTATATTTACATTAAATAATCAAAATACATATATTAATTATAAATATCAAATTCCACAATTTGACATTTAATAAATGGTCGAAAGATCCCAAACACATATATTATCGTTTAACCGTTAAACGACTTATAAATAATCAATATTATTTATAAAAATTATTGTAGTGTTCTACGAGTATGTTTCATTAGTGAGACTCTTTAGATTCGGGCATATCCGTCACAAAATCCAATTTCGTGTCCATAATCTACCAACCCGTAAATTATGACGACCACAGATAAACTCGCTGAATCATACAGGTCGAGGTCATCGCATACGTATAATCCTTCCGTCACAGGTATTCGGATTATCCCAGAGATATAGATAAAAACGTCAAATCTCTATAGGTATAATCTCGTCGACGATTCTATTAGTAATCTATTAATAACACTTAGAACTTACTTCTACAGTGTACCATGGGCCCATGGATTTAACATATTGCTAATTGCACATTGAATACCTATGCTCTGTACACAGAACTGACGGATCATATCTTGATATGCCATGATATCCCGAGGATCAGTCCACACCCAACGAACAGACATAGGTCTGATCTAAATAGATTGGTGACGTGACTGCCATCAAAGTATGGAGGATACCTCATACATCCACAGTGGTATCTCAAGTCGAAGGACCACTATGCTCAATCAACCCGAGAAGATTCCTATTGACGTTAGTGTAACATCTATTAGGAAATATTCGATAAGTCGTTTAGTGTTTATCCACTATAAACACCTACACGTCTATACGAGTCTCCCTAGACTCATGGTTCATTGGGATAAACCATCAGACCAAGTCTCGATTTACGATGTGTACTGGTCTCAGCGGATTTTACTAACCGACCAGTGTTAGTAAATCTTGATCAGAAATTTTATTTGATAATATACTTTTAGTAGTGAAACTTCCCATGTCAATTACAAACTACTTTATAACTGCGCACTACATTATATATTATTGGGTCTTTATCTAATATATACATATCACTAAATCATATTTAGTTTCAATCTAATCGTAATTAGATCGAATATGTATATAAAAGCAAGAAGTATTACCATAAATAAGTAATATTATGGAAAAATGAATTGTTCGTATTCATGAATCGGACATGAATACAATTTGGATTGACACTCTGAGCACCAACCCTAACATAGACCTCCCTTCTATACCGGAACTAACTATAGCTATTGGAAGATGAAGATGTTAAACTACCTTCTTGTTGTTGATGTGCAATCCTTCAAAGTGATCACACAAGGTACAAGAATGCCAATGAAGAAGGATAGCAATGGTGTGGAGTTTTCGAAGCCACATTTTGAATGGATCGATGAGAATACATACAAGCCTCCTTAAATGTTAAGGCACTCAACCATCTTCCTTGTGGTAACAAGTTTCCGGAGTTTGGAAATGCATATAAATTATGAAAGTCTTTAGAAATGGTCAATGAAGGCACAAGTCAAACAAACTATAAGCTCACATGCATGACTTCCTATTTAATCACATGCATTTGAAAATATCGATTACTATTTAATCATATACATTTGAAAGCATATTGATTTCTTCATACCCCTCTAAAAATATGGTAATCATGGTGTTCCATCAACATCCCAATTGATTTTCCAACCGTTGCTAAGTAATTTTTTATTTTATAAACAACAAATTATTCTTTACATGGTAATTTTCAAATAGATTTCTTTGACTGACTACCTGAATTCGAATTTGGAAAGAAATGATAGAGGTTAAAAAATCATTTAATTTACCCGCCCCCGCTTCCCGGAAGATATTTTGGTGTTGATTATATGAGGGAAAAAAATATAAATTAAGTATGAACAGTGCAATTAAGTATTTTGGTTCATGGGGTTATAATGGAGAAACAACAAACTAGAGGAGGCTATAAATAAAAAATATATATTTTTTAGGGGGCCAAAAACATACTTGATATAAAATTGACTGAAGTTCGGTTTGAACCCTAATCTTTTATTGAATTTTTTTTCACCCAATCATTGATACCAATTATTGCCTACACCAGCTTTGGTTAATTTTCTTAGGACAGAACTTTTATTTTAGTTTAGACAGTACATTCCTCTTAAACAAGGATATGATATCTTGGAAACTTTTTCTTAATGAACACTTTAATTGATTTGTTATAATTAATGTCCAATGTTTGGAGTGATTAATGTATTATTTTTAATCAATATTAATAAAGAATTAATTTTCAATGTGGTCCAACTATGTATCCCATGCATGTTATTATATTTTTGGTTCTTATATTCCAGAATGAATCATTCTTGATAGCTTTATGAATCATTTAGGCCTGCCATTAATGATCTTTTTAATACTATTAATTGCCATTAGCATGCTTCATTAGTGATGTCTTTAGATTATTCAAAGATTATAAACGACTGATCAGCAGTTGGCGGTTTATGGGGAGTAAATCTTTGGTGCAACAGTGGTATGGATGACGTGGTACCACCAACCAATTAAAAATAATATGTTTATTTTCTTCCTATTTTTTAGTTGTTTTTTGACTTTTTAGCACGCGTGGCAAATGACGATTGGCTTGTTGCATGGATGACGTGGTACCACTGTTGCACCAAAGATTTTCTCGTTTATGGGGGCCATTCCTTACACATGCAAAAAGGCAGTTTCATATTTGATGATCAATTTGTAATTCTGTGGAATAATAATTTAAGGGGAGATTCCCATGGCCATGGGAATTGTTGGCTTAATTCTTAGCAAGTGTTGTGATTGGTGCCTTTTACAACTCATAGCCACGCTGATTTCAGAGAATAAATGGACTGTAATAGACATGTATGATAGAAAAACTCAAATAATGATCCTGATTAAGGATTCAAGATGATTTTTCATTTCGAATCCCGCTCTTTTGTCTATAAATTTGAATTATGATTGAGTTTCGAAATCCCAAATTGAACTCAAAATGAGACTGAAATAAATCCCAGCCCGTTCCCATCTCTAGTGTGATTTTGCTGGTGTGTGAGATAATAAGGTTTAAAAAGTACCTAGTGGCTCAAAAACAAATCATCTATGAAATAATAAATTAGTAATTCTGTAAAGAATTTGATACAGAAAATTTTGGATTCCTTCATCAACTTGTCCACTTTGCCTCTATACTTTGTCTGTCCCTGGACTCCCTTCAGAATTGTCCCTTAACAGCAACCAGATTGGGTAGGTGATGGGGTATAGGGTCTTGTTCACTTGAACAAAAGCTAAAGATCCTTGATGATAAAGTAATTGTGCTATTGATAATTAAATCCATAATCCAACATAAATATTATTCACAATTAAAAGAGGTAAATGAGTTTTTAAGGAACAAAGTTGCATCACTTCATAGTGATTAATCATGAAATCAACATCCAAAAGTTCTCTAATTATATTAGTAGTTGTATAAACCAGCTTGACAACAAGAAAATATATGTCCTATAAACTGTATCTTATGATCTACTAGCTTTTCCCAAATGCACAAATGAAGTTTAGCCAAAAAAAATTTGATGCTGAGTATCTCCAGCTGCCTCCCTTTAACCTGCAGAAGAGAAAAAAAATTCTATCTCATTTACTCCTTGAGACAAATTAGCATAAATTAACATACATGATTCACTGTTTCTTTTAACCGTCAAACAATTGCAAGGAAAGCAAGCTTAAGTGAAACAAAGTGAGATGAATGAGATAAAAAAGATCAAGAGAAGTTTCATCTTTGCTGAAGAAATGTGGCCAGATTTTTTTTTAATTAAAGAAGCTCTTTCTAATAAAGCTTTTGTTTTCAGTGAAGAGAAGGCTATTATCCTCAATGAAATGCTTCTCCGCAGGGAGGAGTTCGACTTCAATGAAGAAAAAGATAGAAACTTATAAAATTGATTCTTTATCTTTTGCTTCAATTCTCAACTTCCCCTACCACAGGAATATTTGCTCCCCAGCCTCTTCATCCATTCACAAACAAGTCATATGTTCCAATTTGCAAAACCTGTTAGAATAGTATCAGCAACCGGATTCAAATGGTTATGCATACATACCTTCTGCACTTTTTAAGTGGTCGGGAAACATCAAGGATCATAATGCTGCTTCGGTTGCATGAAATTCCTCTGTTTCTCCACCCTTTTAAGATGTGATGATAGTTGTATCAAATCAACAGTGGTCCCATGTTCAGGAGAGTAATAATTCTTGTCATTCAAAAGATCTGACTCTGGAGAAACTCCATCCATTTCGACTTTCAATTCAAAAGCATGACCATCAGGAACCATAAAGGACTGCGACTGAGCACCATCCATGGAGTTCATTCCAGATATATAATATCCTTGTGTTGTATATTTTTCCAAAGGTGATATACCTGAAGTTTTTTCAAAATTTTGACCAAGATTAAGATGAGTGTGACTTACTTGATTGATCAAGGGTCTAGCCAATGGGATTCCTGTTAAATGACTTGACATTGACTGTGATTGAGCTGACAGAAGAGAGAGAGCAAGACTAGAGTGTGAAATCCCAGATGATTCTTGGACGGTTGATGCTGCATCAAGATCAATGTAGCCTTCCATTGCAGACAGAGGAATTGCAAGCCTATGTTGTTTCATATTGCCTTGATAGAGGGAAGATGTTAGCAGCTGCTCATTAGTGTTCGGCACTGCTAATTGAGGACTATAGGAGGGTTTCTCTGAAAACTTAAGATGCTTAGCATTTTCATATGTTTCTGGAAATAGAACGCCATCCGGAAGCATGTCTGGGTAAACAAAGGATGTTCCCTTTGGTAAAGAAGCCCAAGGAAATTCGATGCCTGCGTGACGCATAAAAGTAGAATGTATTCTTTAGAGCCTATATGAGTGTATCGCACGCTTCATCTAAATTCATTATACCCTGAACTTGTTTCCACATCCTTCATATTCAACACTGATTTGGGTTTTTTCAAGACAGTGTTTGCTTTATAATCCCTTCTCAAAACCATGATATTACTCCAAATTCTCAATTCAAAAAATTGGATGCTTTAAAACAAATGAGTCACTTCTTTAGACAATATATATATTCTCTTTTGAGCATATTGTTTGCTCTCACAATTACCTCTAAAGAGACTCATACCATTCACCTTGATAGGAACTAAAGGCAACTAGACCTTATTGTAACTGACCACATCATCGCCGGTATCATCATGATTTGACAAAAACACATGTTTTGCACCATAATAGTGGTCATTACCAATCAAATTGTATACAGTGGAATATAATGGACATCATTGGCATCTTTTTTCATTCCAAATGATCTGTAAGAAGACCATGGAATAAAACACATTATAAAAATAACCATAACGGCCAATGACTTGGAAAATTTCCTAAGATGGAAAGTTTTCTCTTTATAGCCGTATAACTTGACTTGGTCAAAGTGCCGAGGACAATAGGATAAGTTAAACAAACAGAGTGGGATTTAGGAATAACAGAAGTTATCATGCTCAAATGACTAACAGCCATACAAAAAATCTGTCTACAGGACATTTATGAAAATTAATGGAACATCTAGCAGTTTCCTGGTGACCAAGTACTGAGAATCAAATGAATAGAAATTTTCTGGGCAGGGATTATGAAATTTAATAACAATGAATAGAAGTATTAAGAATAAAGTCTTGAATAAAAATCAGTTTAGTTATTATCTTTGAAACCTATCGAAAGGAGTTATAAGCCTTACACATAGCACATAAAAGCTGAGGCAAAAGAATAATAAAATTGCTTTACAGGCTTTTCATAAGTGAATATGAACATAATCTCTGTAGATTTGAGGGATGTGAGCTTATACACTTCATTTCAATCATGCATAAATGAGACGTTTTTTATTAGTAGATAAGAAAGCACATGTAATTCATACCTTGATATGACTGCAGCAACTTGTGTGCTTTATCAGAGTGGATATTAAATTGAGGCTTCCGTCTACGCTCATTGTGGCCTGCAAGGCGTCTACGACAACTGCGCTTACTATCATCAAATTCACCCAGCAAATGAAACCTGATTAACCAAAAAAAATTACCGAAGCTCATACCAGCAATGAGAAATAAGCAAATAAACTAAACAAAGGATGATGGTTCGGCGAGAAGCCAAGAACAAATATACATGAAAATAATCAACAACGCAAAGGAAAATTCACAAACTCTGGATTCATGATAAAAAGGAACTGATAATATTACAAATTAACGAAAACCTAGGCCTATTGTAAACTTGAAGACAATATTTAAACCAAGAAAACCTACCAAAGTGAACAGAAAACAGAAGACCTAGAAAGTTTTATATGACTAGACAAAGAATCATCAAATGAGGTTAGTATGGTTACTGTGAGCATATTATAGACGTACGTAATGTGAAAATAATATAAGATCTCAAGTAAGAAACTGCTTTAATATCTATGAAAATATAACTGCAATAAAAAGTGAAGGCCAGAGGGAAGTAAAAAGAAAAACTAACCTGCTACACTGCTGACAAAACCTTTGCTCAAAGCCATTAACAATAACTTTGGGAGTCTTTGAATGAACATCACAAACTTTATGCCTTTTGTAGTAATCCTTTGAGGAGCTAAGATCCTTGTTACAGCCATAAACTTGGCAAAGAGGAGTTTGCGAGCTTGAACTTGTAAAGCGAGATTTCTTTGCTGTCAAAGATGGACGCAAAGAAGATACAACTGACCTCTCCTTAAAAACTTTACCACCCTGCTTATCTCTGTAATCAACCAATCTCCCTAGCTTCAAATCAATAAGTGTTGAATCCTGACTCATAGACTCCATACAAGAACTCGAAATTTTAGACCCAGATTCCTCCTCCCCACAAAATGAATTCGAAGTAACCAAACAAAGAGGAGTGTTTACTCTTTCATCGGTATAGCTACCAACTTCCCCATTGAGTGTCCCCAAACTCGAGTTACTGTGAGAAGATTTCCTTGTCAAGTCAGTGAAACCAAGATCCATAAATTCCATATTTTCTACATCATCGGTATCTGAAAAAAGCTTATTGATATCAAAACTATAGGAGGGTTTACTTTCCCATGCCATCAATGTTTTTTTACTTCTTGAAAAGGAGTCAACAGATAAGTCCACTTCATCAGAAAACAAAATGTTTTTCCCTTCAGAGCTATAGATCCAAGACTCCATCTTAGAGCAAAGTCAAATTTGCACAAAGTATGCAATACTGTAAATACCTATCAAAATTCACAAAACAACCATCATCACTTCAAAGCAAGTAACCAAGAAAGATACATAAAAGGATACAAGTTCATGCTTAGTATTTATTAAATAGCAAATGATAAATAAAGAATACAAGACAACAATACACCAGAGACACTGCCATGAAATTGATAATGTCCTGTTTCAATTGAAATGCAAATAACTCAAGACCTAACAGTAAAACAATGTTTTTACCAAATATATATAAAGAGCAAAAACTAAAAGAAAAGAGCTTAGTTTGGTTGCTTTGAAAATGATGAGAAAAAATTGACAAACTTTACTTTCTATTTTTGGAGATAGCAAAGAATCAACTCAAAATAGTTTTGTCACAAATATATCAGAGAGCAGCTAAGATTTGTTTTTCTTTTTTTGGTATTCTTTCATCTAATAAGAAGAGAAACTGGGACTAGGAAGATCATCAAACTTCTTTTCCTTCATTGAATTAAAATTTCCCATTAAATCAAACAGGAACTAATTAAAATATACAAAACACATAACCATAAACACAGGCAATGCTCAAAATAAAACTAACCCAATTTACAAAATCAAAAATTTTAACAACTTTCACTTATAAAAGCCCAAGAAACAGAGTAAATAAGCTCAAAACGCAAGACTTGGCTCACAAATCCTTTATTAAAAGGGGGAAAAATAAAAAATAAATAAATAAATAAATTTTAAAGATAAAAAAACAAAACCATTTAACTACAATGAAAAAATAGACTAGAGAAATTTAGCAGTTGCAGAACAATATTCAAAATTTTCTTTTATTTTCCTTTCCTGCACTTCCCCAGAAATCGAAACGACACAAACAAAAAGAGCCTCAAAATAATAATAATAATGGAGGAACTTTCTTTATTTCTTTATTTGCTTTCTTACCAGGCCAGATAAGAACAGCGAAAGCAAGAGAGACAGAGAGAGGGAGTTGGGTTTTTTTTTTTTTTCCTCTTTCAGGTGAGTGTTGATAAGGTCGAAGGAGATACACTGAGAGTCAACATGATTTCCACTCACTACTGTATCCCAGAACAAAAGCATGTCCAGCTCTTTTGTAGCCTTTTTTTTTCCTCTCTTTTTTTAGATTTATGAAATCCCATAACTGGACATGACACAGCATTGATATTGATTGGTGCTTGTTTGTTTCTTTTCTCTAATATATTTATCTCACAAAGTTTTTTTTAAAAATTGGACTTTTTTTTTTAACATTCACTAAATTTGGGAGATAAATAATAAAATTTCTTAAATTCTGAATTATAATTAATTATTTTTAATAATTTTGGATGCATAAATGATATTTTCTTAAAATTAAGTATTTTTTTTATGATGATAATTACCCATATTTCATTTGCCTTAAAAAAGGAAAAAGGACGAGCTAGTAGGATATGAAAAAGATTTTAATATTTATCCCTAACTCTTTTTTTTATTCACAAACATGTTGTTTTCAGATTTTCATTTGCCTTACATACATATATATATATATATAATAAAATACACCCAAATGAAAGAGAAAAATCTAAATAATTGTTTTGTGTGTATAAATATAAGTGGAACAATTAAATACCCTATAATAATCAGGCTTATGCTTGTTTAAATTTATTAGTCCAAGTGAATTGGAGAGATTATGATGAAGGGGATAAAAGAAGATATAATGGGTGACTAGTAGGTAAATGACAAGACCCCTGAGTGCCACGTGTAAATCTGGGTAAGAGACCACGTTTCAAAACCAAAAAGGCAAGGATAAATGACAGTGAGTGGTCCTGCAACTGCAGCTCCTATTTTGCCTGACACCCCCACTATTAAAGGCCAGCCAGCCTCAGCCTCTGCCTCTACTTCTTCTGGTTCTGCTTCTGCCAAAAGTTGTTCATTATTGCAGCTGCCCCTCAGAAGTCAGAAGGCTCCCAATTAAGAAAATGATTCACCTGGTGCGGACATATTAATAATTTAATACATATATATTACATTTGAAATTAAATAATAATGAAAAAGGAAATTATCCATTAACATTTATTATGTGTTTATTTGAATGAATATATTGTGTATATCTTATATAAATTTTGGGAAATTAGTGAAATTGGCCAATAAAATAAGATATTTTTCTCAATTAACCTTTATTAAGTTATTTTATCCATCCTATGCAAAAATCACAAGAGATATAAAAATATTCTCAAAATAACTTTTCATATTCACAATCACGTTTCTCTCTTTCACTTTTCACATTTCACATTTCATTTTTCACTCATCTTCTTGTGAAACATACTACAACTAACAAAGAAGACAACTTTTGACTTTTCTTTTTCAGATTCAAATAAAAACTAGTAAGAAAGTTCTTTATTTGTTTTCTTACCCGACCAAATAAGAACATAAAATGCATGTGTTTTCTTGATGTTTTGATTCGATTGCATATTTTCATCTTGTTTATTATTGTTTTGCTGTTATTTTGTAATGTGCATACTATGTGTTTGATAAAATGCCCAATACACTTGGTTTTTGATAGTGCGACAATAATTATCGCACATGTGTCGCACAACACAAATTTGTGTACAATTGTTATGCGACATTTTTTGTCGCACTTTTTAGAACAGTGTGACAGTAGTGCAACAATTTTTGTCACATTGACTGTAGGGGTGGCAATTTGGGTCATGATTCGTTTATTCGTTCGATTCGATTAGATAATTTTAAAGCAAATATGGGTTTGTTAAAATATTATATAATTTTGACATATTTATATAGCGTGTTAGGGTTGTTCACGGGTCGGGTTTTTTCAAATTTTGCGAAATCCGATAGGGTCGGAACACACGGGTCGGTCGGTTCGGTGAAAATAAGAATTTTTTTTTTATTAATTTTTTTTAGACATAAATACTAACTTTTTTTATATTCCGAAACTTGTCATATACATAAAATTTCAAGATAAAAAAGTAATAAAGAACTGAAATAATAGTAAAAACTTTCAAAAATGATAAAAAAAATTTAGAAAACTAATAAAGATTATTTTTTCGGGTCAGGTCGAGTTGCGACGTCAAACGCGTGAATCGACCCGTAAAAATCGATTCAGGTCAAGTCAATCTGAAATTTCATAATTTTTTAGAACCCACCCGGGTCGGTTATGTTTTTCGAGATCCATATAGAAATTCTCTTAAATGATGGTTTCGTCCTTTGATTATGTAAATACTATTGCATTGTAAAATTTACTTTATATAGTGTCTCTGTCACTTAGTATGACAGAACATCACACAGTCGACAGAGACGATCACATAATCTGTTATAATTTATCACATTATGCCACATAATCTGTCACACTATGTGATAAAATATGTTGCACTATTTCACAATATACATGTTTATATATAAAACACGACGTTGTAAAGCATATTCAAATATTTCTTGCAAATTAACAATATTATTGGTACAATTCATTTGGTTATAACAAAATATATGCTTGTAAAGCATATTCGAGTATTTCTTACAAATAAACAATATGATAGGTAAAATTCATTCGGTTATGACCGCGTTCATTACAATGTGAACAATATTGGATTTGCACTTCCTCACATTTGAACAATGTGGCAACAAACTAGCCGATCGGTTTGGAATATTTTATAACTACATTCTTTTTTTCTTAAATCAACAATTCTTTCTTTTAATTGTTCACCAAAAACTTGAAATTCATGATCAGATTTAAGAAACAAACGCATTATATCAACTTTCTTTCTCCTATCATCAATAATGTTTTGGGCCAATGTAGTTAATTCAGTTGTCATTGCCTCTGCTACGCTATTCCTATCAAAAAAATCATTTCTGCATTGTCTGTCTAAAGAATTCAACTACATGAGTAATTGGCAATTTGAGTGCTTCTTTCATCATAGCATTACAACTCTCTACGATATTAGTGGTAAGTATATTATATCTCATACCATCAAAAAGTAATACATAAATCTATTTTTTGTATCTTCCACAATATGATAAACATGACCTAGGTTTTTACTTCTCAAACATATTAATATTATGGTAGTAATGAATACGAATCATATGGGCTTCCTCGTATCAAATTTAGGGCAACTTCTCTAGTCTGATATGTTTGTATGTATGTCACATATACATTATGCTCAACTTATATGTCAATGATTATAGCTCTCGGAGGGTGTGATCGCTTCCCATCAATATAGTTTTCCTTAATCATATAACCAACAACATTACTCCTCTCTTTTTTTACCGATGATTATGATTGTTAACATAATTTTTAATATATGCGATTATGGATGTTGGTTCTCGCCTTAAGTCCACAATCGAGAATCTGAATGTTAGGGGCACTAGTAAACCTATAAAACGGGGGTAGGGTGAGCTGGGAGTACTGCCCACCGGTGTGGTGGTAGCTGTAGGCTCTCCGACGCCCAAGTCAGTAATGTGGAAGAGGAGAAAATAGGAAGAACAAGGCTTGAAGTTACCTCAGTCTCCGTTTGATTGCCGTGAGGGCGGTGTGTAGTTTGATGAATCGAAGGCGAAATATTAGAGAACTGAAATCCCCCTTCTCCACGCCTAGACCTTTTCTTTTTATAAGTCCTTTGAAGTAGGGTCATTTGCTCTTCTTCTGCCCGTTGGAGCTTCTGTAACAGTCAATTTAGTGGAGGGTTTATGAGCTTTAGGCGTTTCTTAACTTGGTAACTGAAGAGTCGGTAGGCCATCTTGAACTGGTCTCTTGGTGTCAATGGGCTTGGGCTTGTGAGGCCTCTTGGTCCGATATTGGTTCTAATACTGGACTTACTACTTGGTTTCGGGTTTTGTGGTTGACCCCGAGATGAAATGTCAATTTTACCCTTGGGCCCAAATTTGGCCCGTACAGTTTGTCCCATACTCTCTAAGTTTAGAAGTCCTTGGCTCGTAGAGTATTGTTGTCGAATGAAATAAGATGTGGGGCACTTGTTTAGTGATCTTGTCACAGGCTCAAAGCTGATTCACATGATGTCGTCGTACAGACTGAGGAAAGCTCATGACTTTAGTTGACCCGATATGAGTCAACGGGGGGGGTTCTCGGTTGACTGAACCAAACGAAGGTTCGGGAGTGGAGTCGTTTCACTCGACTTTGTCGTGTGGACTTAGGGAGGTCTACGTCTTCAATTGACTCAACATGAGTCATATGGGTTGTCCCCGGTCGACTGAACCAGATGAAGTTTCAGGAGCCATTTCATTCGACATCGTCATATGGACTGAGGGAGGTCCATGTCTTCAATTGACTCGACATGAGTCTTTCGGAGGATGTCCCTGGTCGACTGAACCAGATGAAGGTTCAAGAGCCATTTCATTTGACATCATCGTATGGATCGAGGGAGGTCCATGTCTTCAATTGACTCGACATGAGTCTTTCGGGGGATGTCCCCGGTCGACTGAACCAGATGAAGGTTCATGAGCCATTTCATTTGACATCGTCGTGTGGACTGAGGGAGGTCCATGTCTTCAATTGACTCGACATGAGTCTTTCGGGGGTTGTCTCCGGTCAACCGAACCAGATGAAGGTTCAAGAGTAATTTCACTTGACATTGTCGTATGGACTGAGGGAATTCCATGTCTTCATTTGACTCGATATGAGTCCATGGGGGCTGTCCCCGGTCGACTGAACCAGATGAAGGTTTAGGAGTAAATTCAGTCGATATTGTCGTATGGACTGAGGGAAGTCCATGTCTTCATTTGACTCGACATGAGTCCATGTGGGTTGTCCCCGGTCGATTGAACCAGATGAAGGTTCATGAGTAATTTCACTCGACATTGTCGTATGGACCGAGGGAAGTCCACGTCTTCATTGGACTCGACATGAGTCTATGGGGGTTGTCCCCGGTCGACTGAACCAGATGAAGGTTCATGAGTAATTTCAGTCGACATTGTCGTATGGACTGAGGGAAGTCCATGTCTTCATTTGACTCGACATGAGTCCATGAGGGTTGTTCCCGGTTGACTGAACCAGATGAAGGTTCATGAGTAATTTCACTCGACATTGTCGTATGGACTGAAGGAGATCCATGTCTTCAGTTGACTCGACATGAGTCATTGTTCCACTAAGCCTTCACATGATGTCGTGTCGAAAGGTTATATACTTGGTACAAAGTCAGATGGCAGCATCCTCTGTTCTAAGCCTTCATACGGCGTCATACACTGAACTGAGTCTTTTTCATCACTTTTCATGCATGATTGCTTCTTCGGTGATTTCTCTTGCATTATGTAATTAACCATGCCATTCCATTATTGACACTTTTGTTGTTATCATCCATTTATATTTCTGCATTCATATATTTGGTGTGTTCGCAAGATTGTGTTCAAGCATGACTAGGTCGTTAGGATGTTACTTGTTTCTCAAGCATGATTTAGCCATTAGTATGTTATTCCTCTATGCATGATATTGTCATCTCCTTTCGCAATAAATGTTTCTTTATGTTATGTTTAGGTTGTTATTTATTTTTCATGTTTGATGATTCAACATGTTCATGAGATTGTTGTGTGATATCATATGTTTGTCGTTATGATGATTACTTTCATGCATGTGAACTTAGAAGTAGAATATTCCTGGAAATATGTTGCCTAGGCTTGGTTAGATTATTGCACAATCATATCATTACAAGTGGCATAAGTAAGGGACCATTCTGAACCCAACGGTTTGAGGTCTTCCCTTGCGAGGGGTGAGTGCGGCCTTAAATCATTTTCCCGGTTGACACCGGGTGGCGACTCCATGTTATTTCTCTGGTTTAGTCCCCCACAGGATACTCCGTACTCCCGACCGGGCCGCAAGCCCGGAACAGCGTCGTCCAACATCTGTGTCCTACAGTCTGGCGACTCCACTGGGGATAGAGAATTGGCCCCGAAATAATGTCTTGTAGTGATTATGATTTGTGCTTTAATTAACCGTGTTTACCGTGGTTGAAAGGGGTTTAATCAAAGGCACTTTTATGGCTAGGTAATGGTTTGGTGTCTTCCCTCATTCACTACATTTCTATAAGGAAAAGCTACGAATGCACCTAGATAATCATGTACTTGTAGCCTACTGTGATGGACTAATTTGGAGGACTCGTTGTTTATTCATGTCACCAAGCGATAAGAGCCTGAGAGGCTTGGGTTTTTAAGAGAGTTCGCTCCGCCCTCCGTTTGGGGAATCTACAATGGGAAATTCATTTGACAGTCAGTCACACATTATAACTCATTGGCACGTACCGTAAGGTATAAAAAAGGTGGCTCACTTGGTCGCTCGAACCCTTGAGTGGGGAGACCTAGTTGTGGACAATCCTTCGCCAGCGAGAGTCTTTGTCCACACTCCCGCAAACCCACACGTAGACCGGAGTTGTATGACCTATAGCAATTATTTCCTTGTGCTTGTGGACCATCCTCATTTGGATGCAGTTGGACTTCTTGTCAGAAATGCGAACTTGTTGGGCCATTTAAACTGGGACAAGTTCGTATCCTATGAAAATTGGGCCAAAAGCTTCTGAAATTTCGATGGGCCACTCGGTAGAAATTATTTCTTTATGCTTATGTTTATGACCATCCTCATTTGGATACAGTTGTACTTCTTGTCAGAAATGCGAACTTGTTGAGCCATTTAAACTGGGACGGGTTCGCATCCTATGACAATTGGGCCAAAAGTTTCTAAAATACCGATGGGCCATCCTGTGTTTGGGCCCCTTATCATTTGAAGTTGTTTAACCATGTTGTCGCAAAGGTGTAAACCTGTTGGCCCTTTTCAACTGGGACAAGTTTGCACCTTGCAATAATATGATTGAAGCTTTAAAATGACAATGGGCCAAATTTTATGTTCCACACATCGCACGTATCTCATGCATCTCATGCATACACACATCATGTTAACTCTCTTGTGTCTTAAGAGCCATCATAGATATCCGTTGGGTTAGGGAAAAGGGAAGACTTGTTAAAAGGCCGATAGAAAACATGAGCGAATCAAAGAATGAAACATCCCGTATGGATCAGTTGGAAACCAATCTCACCAAGGTTACTGAACAGTTGCAAGCCTTGACTACTGCTATGGCCAATATGGATGTGCCCCGTGTTGGGGGAAACTCTGAGAATGAGAGGTGTGAAGACCCTCCGACTAGATTGAATGATGATATTCCGGGTTTTGATGATGATATGGCTGAATATGCTGCGGGGAAAGTGGCAGGGTCTCAAGCTGAACTGCAGAGACTCTGAGATCAGGTAGAGTCGGTTACCCATAAGATGAGGGGCAAACATGAAGACCTGCTAGATTATGAGGCAATGACATTTGAAGAACAGTTGCCAGCTCAATTCAAGATGTCATATATGGCCAGGTTCAACGGGAATGAGGATCCGAGGGTCCATCTCCGTCAGTATATTTCAGTTATGAGTTCAGTGGGTTTATCCAAGCGTCGGGTTCAGAAAATGTTTGGGATGTCACTCGAGGGGGCACCCGTGGTATGATATCACAGCCTGGAAAGAAATGTTAAGGAAGACTGGAGAGAACTGGCTGAAGCTTTTCTGAAGCAATATGTTACAGATTTGGAGATTGATTTGTCACTCCGTGATTTGGAGAACACTAAGCAGAAGCCGGAAGAAAGCTTCAAGGAGTATGTAGACCGCTGGAGAAGCCAGCTTCTGAAAATGCAGACTCGGCCCTCTGAGAATGACCAGATTAAAATGATCATCAATGGCACCAAGCCCTCACTTTGGCAGGTTGAGGAGGATGACCTCAATGATTACTGATTTTCGACAGTTGAAGGAGACTGTCATGGATATTGAAGAAGAAGAAGATGAGAACAGAAAGTTCTATAGCCTGAACAGGAGGCCCATTGGAGGAACATCAGGTGCCAAACCTATTTCTGCTGAGATTGCTGCTATCCGGAACCGGCATTTCTCCGACCTGGGTAGACCCTTGTCTAAGGTATTGGAGAAATTAAGAGACATGGACTTCTGAAACCCTTAGAAACCAAACCACTTCCACACCCTCCACCACCACATCTCAACCTGAACCACTATTGTCATTTCCATCAACATAAGGGCCATGACACTGATAATTGTGCCCGACTTCGCCATGAAATCCAGGACCTTATAGACTCCAAAAAAATACCCGACCCAGAAACAGAACAGCCTAACACACACAAAAACCCCATGCCGAATTACCACTATGTCCCACCACCAACCTATATGATAAACTCTGGCCTACCCGAAAGCCTTGTCCTCAAATCCTTTGACCACCAAGCCTTCTGCCTGGGAATTTGGGATAGCAACAGCGAGGATGAAACAAAACAGGGGAAGAATTTCTGGGAAGATTTCTCCAGTATGGTGAAGAGGTGGTAAGAGGAATGACACGCAGCGGGCGTTTCTACAGTGATATGGCTGAGAATGGTAAAGAAGTGTTGACGGAAGACTAGAAGTGTCTGAAAATGTGGAGAATGCTGAGGGGGATGCGGTGTTACGTCAGTTGAGGAAGACACGGGCATATGTTAGCATCTGAGAATTGTTGTGTTCGTCTCAGGAGCACAGGCGGGCAATGGTTGAGGCCTTGAGCAAGATAGTGGTAACGGAGGATGCCAACCCCACGATGTTTGTCGGATCAGTGCAAAAGGAAGCTCTACAGATAACCTTTTCTGAGGAGGAACTCCCGGCTGAGGGAAGAAACCATAATAGCCTTTATTCATCAGAGCTGAAGTGAGGGGAAAGAAGACATCTTGTGTGATGGTAGATGATGGCTCTTCCATCAATGTGTGTCCATTGAAGATCTTGGCGAAGCTGGGTGTGAAGGCAACAGATCTGGATCCTTCCAATATGACCATCAAAGCTTATGATGATAGCAAGCGAGGAGTTGATGTACCTTTGCCGCAGTAGTCAAGGTTGGTCCGATTGAGGATGAGGTTGAGTTCACAGTACTGGATATCTCGGCTACTTTTGCTTTGTTATTGGGAAGGCCGTGGTTCCATAAGCTTGGGGGCGTACCCTCCACTCTGCATCAGGTTATTAAGTTTCCCTACGGGGGAGAGATTGTCACCATCCGAGCTGAAGTGGATAATGTTGTGGCTGCTTTAGAGATGCAGCCTTTCGCGAGATTCCAGGTATCGGCAACTTTTGAGGAGTGGGTGGATCCTAAGGTGGCTAGGATCATGGAGAAGATGAATTTCGAGCCGGGTAAAGGTTCGACATTGCCAAACTTTAAGGGGCAGACTACCCAGAGAGGGTTGGGATACATGTTTGATGAGGATAAACCGAAAGCCAAAAAGAAAGGGTTGAAGCTGATGGAATGCTTTGTGAAGGCAACGGGATATCATGGAGAACCTGAACCGGTAGAAGTCAGTGGGATTGTGGTACCCCCGGTTTGAGATCTTTCAGGAGGTGATAAGTGAGAAGTCACTGGCATCAGAAATTGTGAAGAAGGAAGAGGATAAATGGGAAGAAGAGCTGATGAAGTTGGAGGGCCTGACCCTCGAGGAAAAGGAGGAAGAACCAGTTGTGGGAGATGAAGCATTTGTGGAGGATGAAGATGTTTATCTCTCTGATTTATTTGAATGTATTCTGCATCTGCTAGCAATAAAGACAATTATTTTGCTTACTCGTCTGAGTCTTTCTCTTTCAATTACATGACTTCAGTATATTTGATATCAGTTCCACCAGAACAAATGCATTCAACATTGGTACGCCAGAGAGCCCCAAGGAAATTCTAATTGCAAGTGATGTTACCTCTGAGGAGCGGGAGAAATTAGAAGGAATATTGGACAAATATGCCAAATTGTTTGCTTGGTCCTATGAGGACATGCCTGGAGTAGACAGAAGCATCGCCCAACATACAATTCCAACTTATCCAAATATGAAGTCGGTGAAACAGAAACTTCGACGGATGAGACCTGAGTGGGCCGAGAAAGTCAGAGAATAAGTCAAGAAACAAATAGATGTGTGGTTCCTGGAAGTGGTGAAGTATCCTGAGTGGTTGGCAAATATTGTGCCGGTGCCAAAGAAAGACGGGAAGGTCAGAATATATGTGGATTACAGAGATCTTACAAAGCTTGCTTGCCCGAAAGATGATTTTCCTCTACCTCATATAGATGTGCTAGTTGACAGTGCGGCCTTATTTGCCATGTATTCATTTGCAGATGGGTTTTCAGGATACAATCAGGTTCTCATGGCTGAAGAAGACAAGCACAAGACTGCCTTTGTCACCGAGTGGGGCACATATTGTTACAAGGTAATGCCATTTGGGCTCAAGAATGCATGAGCTACTTATCAACGGATGGCCACTACGCTATTCCACGATTTAATGCACAAAGAGATTGAAGTGTATGTGGATGATATGATGGTAAAATCAGAGAAAGAATTGGGCATATAGAAGCATTAGAGAAGTTCCTTCAGAGAGTTGACAAATACAACTTGCGGTTGAATCCCAAGAAATGTGTGTTTGGGATAACATCAGGAAAATTGATGGGACATACAGTTAGAATGGGAGGAATAGAGGTAGACTCTGAGAAGATCAAAGCAATTACTGAGATGCCAGCACCGAAGATAGAGAAGGAAGTCAGAGCATTCCTCGGGAAAATTCAGTATATCAGTCGGTTCATTGCCAAATTGACATCAGTATGTGAGCCTATCTTCAAACTGCTGAGAAAAGACCAGCCAGTGAAATGGAAATGAGCATGTCAAGCAGCCTTCGACAAGATAGAGATACTTGGTAAAAATCCTGTAATTAAACCGAACTCATGTATTGGAAATCTCGAGACGGGCAGACCCTTGATATTATATTTGGCCATAGAATCAGAGGCACTGGGGCCATAATAGTACATGCAGATGAGACAGGGGTAGAGCATGCAGTCTACTATCTCAGTAAGAAGATGCTTCCGTACGAAGCCCGCTATCAAGAAGTAGAGAAGATCTGTTGGGCAGTGGTATGGGCGTCCAAAAAACTGGGCATTACTTCCAGTCTTACAAGATCCAGGTGGTAGCCAAAGAAATCCCTTGAGTATCTACTTCAGTGCCTTCGCTAGTGGGGAAGTTGGGCAGATGCTTAGTCTTGTTGACAGAGTTTGACATTGAGTATCTCACCTCCAAGTAATCAAGGGGCGAGCGAGCCGTAGCAGAGTTCCTGGCATTGCAACCTATTGAAGGGGATCAGTACAAGTTTGAATTCTCAGATGAAGAGATCCAAGCATAACAGTTCAAGAATGGAAAATGTATTTCGACGGAGCGGTGTGATTGCAAAGGAGCCGGAATTGGGATTGTGATAGTGACCCCCGAGGGAGAAACCTTGCCTATGGCCAAGAGGTTAACGTTCAGAGTAACTAACAACATGGCCGAGTATGAAGCATTTACTTTTGGATTGACTGCATTGATAGGCTGAGAGTGGAGGTCTACGGAGATTCGATGTTGGTAGTTCGACAGATGCAGAGAGAATGGGAATTGAAGGAAGAACGGTTGAAACCTTACCTTTTTTACCTCAGAAAGTTGGCACAGGCTATCCCTGATTGTAAATTTCAGCACTTGCCTCGAGAAGAGAATCAAATGGCAGACGCATTAGCTACACTTGCAGCGACCTGGGAAAATCCAGAGAAGTTAGTGATGAGACCGTTGGTACTGACAACAGCGACAGACCCGTTTATGAGATAGAAAGAGTTATGGAAATGGAGATCCGACGATGGTAAACCTTGGTATCATGACATTCAGAGGTACCTGGAACACAGAGAATTCCCAGAATGAGCAAGCAGAAAAGACAGAATAACCATTCAGAAGTTGGCTTTTCAGTATATGATTCTGAAAGGAGAATTGTACAAAAGACAGGTAAATGGCGTTCAGTTGAGTGTTTTGTGAGAAAGAAGAGGCTAGAGGCAATGGAAGAAATACATGCCGGGGTATGTGGGACCGCATATGAATGGGTTGAATTTGTCTCGCAAGATTGTA
>SKCR01034291.1:0-49481 GCA_019454045.1 Zanthoxylum bungeanum
AAGCTTTTAAGTCCGATTTCATTTTTCAATCTGATCGCATTACAAATCGACTTTTCCATTCGTTTCAACTCATCCAATGATCATCAAAACAAAATTTTCCAATAGCCTAGGGTATCTAAAGCATTCGGCCAAGCCATAAGGTGGGGCAAATTTTGATCCAATCACAATTTGTTGAAATTGATCCAATCACATCTCATTTCATCAACATACAAGCATACTCAACCATTCAATTTAATCAAATCATGCTCACATGGATTTTCCCCAAATTTTACCCTAATACATTTCATGCTCATTTTAGGCTCAATGATACCATTGTTGGTTTCTATGATTAATCCCAAGATCATAATGAACAAAGAAATGCGAATGAATAACGAAGAAGAGTGGCGGAAACACACTTACATCGATCGGTTTTGTATTTGTTGATGAACAAAATGAACTCCTCCAAGGTGCTCCAAGATTCGGCCAAGACAAGTAGAAGCTCAAGCTTTGTTTTGATTTTTCCAAGCTCTTGAATAGGTTTCCCTATCACCTCTTGATGATCCTTGAAGAGTGCTAGCCCTTAGTGAATTTTTGCAACAAAGATTCACACCTTTCCTTCACACTTTTGGCTAAGAAAATGAAGAAAATGGAGAGCAAAAACTGGTTCACAGTTTCGGCCTTGGGAGAGAGAGGAGGAGATATTTTTCTTCTCTTTTTTTTTTCGCTTCTAAAACCGTATGAAGGAATGAAAATACATTACCAAATATTTGGTATTAACTTTCAAAAAGTCAAAAAGCATTTTGGCTCCAAAATTGTAATAAATGGCCACACCTAACTCCATCATGAATAGTGACAACATGTCACTCACCAAAAAGTGACTTTGACATCTATCACAAATAAATGACAAGTGATATGACTCGCGATGTGACTTGTGGGCCCCACTTGATTCAAAATACGAGTAGCCCCGCAAACACTTCTGGGCTCGATTTCGCTAATTTCGAATTAACGAACTTTCGTCGCGACGTAATTAAATAATTATGCCTAGCGAAATTACTATTCACGTCGCTAACGAATAATTCTAAATTAACTCGTTTGCCCGAATTAAAACCTAATTTTAATTTCGCGTCGAAATCCAATTTCATTTAATATATCGAATATATCATTTTGTCGATTAATTCCAAATTAATCTTTCTCTCTCTTCAAATAGTACTTTATCCAAGATAAAGTGTCTCCGCGATTAATCCCAGATTAATCATGCTCGAATCATACGTCATCGGTGAATCTTCGGGAAGCGACCCAAGAGATCCCTGGATATGTTGGCAGTAAATACGGTCGTCGACTATCCGAACACGTACATACCTCGTACTACTTTTTACCGATTTACGAGACAAGGTTGGCTTCTAGCAAAGCGTCATGCCTACCCAATTCTCCAGAAATATTCTTACTGGAATATACGATCTTTATCAGGCGTAGTATACCGTAGTATTGTATATTGCGATCCAATATCGGATGTCACGTGCAAGGCCTGAGGCTGGAATAGTGTCTGCCCCATACGAAGCACATATCAGATATCTAGCAACTAGTCTCTTTGAATCAGATAATAATGACCTTGTCATATTATCCCGATGGTTGCAACACAATAGAGAACCAGTTCTGAATCCCTGCGTGATCATCATCTTCATATGTCTGAAGTGATACTTCCATCTTGATATCACATCCAATACACTACGATTCTCAATAAACCAGAAGAGGCATACACAGAACCTGTTAAAGCCCTAGACGACCAAAACCAAAGTTTACCGATTGTCGCAAGTACTAGCGATGCAAGTCTCAGGTTAAGACCAAATACACATACCCTGAAGCGGACTCCCATAGACACATATACATACTACCAATGGGATTTCACGGGGTCTATCCAGAGCGAAGCTGTTTTCCGTACCATCGGTAAAACACAACCTCCTATCGCACTTGCATAAGTATCCAATACTTAAATATATGAGAACTATGTTGTTATGCCCTCACAACGCGCACAAGTGCAATACTAGTCTATTCCGCATTATCGATGTCCAATCTCTATAATACTACGACTATGTATATTTAATGATTAAACCTTTATGGATTGATACTGTCTCATATCATCTCAATCCGGAATTAATCATAAGGACCTCTACCATTTATATATCAAAGTAAATAATTACAAAACGGTAAAAGGCAATTTCATTACTACATAGTTAATTTTGTACAAAAACACAATATCTTTTACAAACGGTGACGTTATGGGTTATAACTGTCCAACAGAAACTTGAATCACCTCAATCCGATATTGGAGTAAAAAGTTATGGCAAAAATAGGAAAATTGCGCAGAGTTGAAATTTTCGAAATTGTACTTCGTTAGAACGTCATTTCAAGTTTCCAACCTCCAAAATTCATATGTCAAGTCCAGTTTTTGCCCTTATTTGTTCCACATTTCGTCCTAAATGATTCCATTGAGTCCCAATTTTATTTTATCTGCAAAATAAACTAAAACACATCAAAACGTTCATCAAACCCAAGAAACTAAATAAAATATTAGGTAAAAGGGGCGGTAAATATTGTTATATTTTTCGCTCATCAATGGGGTACGTAGGCAGTCACTCAGATGCAGCTAGGAGTGGTTCCTTTTGAGGATCTGATTTGGGTGATTTGAGGTCGGCTCAGATTTTAGGGCAAATCTTCACCGAGGGGAGATTTGTTGGACTCCAGCTGATGTTTTGAAAGTTGGCAAAACGCGTTCTGCCAAAATGTATGGCACTATAGCACACGTTTTTGGCCCTATAAAAGGAGCCTCAGAGTCATGTTTAAGCATCCCAGAAATCCCAAAACAAAGTAAGGTAATATAGAGAGTAAAGAGTGTTGATAGATTTTTTGTAAAGTTTTGAAATAACTTTGTAATTCTTTTGTTGAGTAATAAAAAAGATTTTTCCTCTCAATTTTCCTCTATTGTGATTGTTTATATCACAACACTATCATTAATACGTAATATTATGAAAAATAATTATTTATATTCATGAATCGGATATAAATACAATCTGAATTGGCGCTTCGAACACTAAACCCTAAGAGACCGATATTAATAAATGCATATGAAAATGTGATTGCCACTATTGAGGAGAGGCTGATGTGTGATGCTGTTCGAAACCATGTGCTGTTAGCTCTCATAATAAATCCCAGTGTTTCCCTTTTCGTCATCCTCAGAGGGGAAAAAAGCTGAAATTGAGCCCAATAATGTATTCAAAATATTATACCTAAGATTCTGACGTTTATGCACCTATTCATCATTGCAGTTCCGCGGCAGCTATAATCAAATGTGAGAGTAATTAATACCCTAGCTAGCCATATACTTATATTCAAATGTTAAATAAATAAACAAATATAAAGAAATATATCGTCATTATTTGGGTTCTTAACAATAAGATATTCAGTTTTAAATATTTTCATGGCTTGGTGTTGTAGGGCTCAAAATCTTATATTGAGATTTTGGGTTCAAATTCAGGGAGTATGTTTTTTGTAAGAGTCTGAGACAGTCGGAAATTTTACCTGCTCCGTTTAAATCCGGAATGGATGATTTGACAGTGGGATTTCTAATTATTTAAAAAATATATATATATTCAGTTTTAAATGCTGGATGGAGATGATGGTGTAGAAAAAATATAGCATTTGTTTTTTCCACCTTTTATTATGTTACTAAAGCCCATAGAATTTCAGTATCCAAGATCAATTGATAATAATTATCAACAGATATATTAAGAGCATCAATCTCAAATTTTGTGAGGTGAGATATGTTTATAAAATAATTAGGGTAAAAAAATAATAAGATATTGACCAGCGTAATCACACACGTATAACGCAAACGTACGTATTGTTCAAGTAGTATAAATGTATCGATCTCACGAGAACTTAATACCTAAGCTATTAATTTATGAAGTCAAATTTTTGCAAGTATCTAATGAATTGGTTGTTTCATTGGATGGTGACTTTAAACTAAAGACGAATAAATAAAACAGTGCGAAAGTAAATTAAGGAAAAAATCAATATTAAGAAACTATTTAGGGTTGTGAATCCTTCCAATATCTTTTTAAAGATGAAGGTTATTTTACGTTTGTGCAATATATTGGTTTATTAGCCTGAAACACGAATTTATGCAAAAGCCTCTTCTGATGGTCAGATACAAATACCCAGAATAACCCAATTAATCATATTCTTATGTCAATCAAGTTATCTGAATTCATTAAGATTAAGTTCCAATTATGGCTACCCCGCCTGACAAGTATATTCCTATCCTGTAAGGAAATCTATTAAAGGGTTATCTATCCTCAAGGAAGATCGTGGGATATTGAGTCTAAGACTTAAACCTAAAATCTCTTTTCCAAGTTCATTTTAAGTTTACCAGATCAATCTTATTAATGACTAATTAACAAGAAGCATTAAGACTAAGGCTCAATAAATAAACCTTTATATTACCCAAAACATGAAATAACCTCTTATAAACCGGTGATATTGAAATTCATCACAACCCCAGATAACGGGTTTAGTTACTACACATAACTAAGACTAGTAAAAGCTTAAATAAAGTAAATGACATAAAGTAAATGCTGAAAAGTAAATGCTGAAAATTAAAAAGGGAAAAGTACAATAAAAGAAAATGCTAGGTTAGAGGATCCACTTTTGTTACTTCTATTTTAGATATCTTAATTATTATAATATATTAACTTTGCGTGATATTACCAACCGACTATATAGGCGGTATCATGATTAAGTCAAATTTATAATTAATTTCAACCGATTATACAGGTGGTATCCAATTTAGTCAGGTTAAAACTAATTTTATTAAGTCCAACCGACCATAAAGGCGGTATCCTCATTAAGTCAGGTTTTAAATAGTTTATATATTATAATTAAGGGAGATTAATCTAAATATTAGTAATAAAAGCTTTACATTTTATCTCAGTAGAGGGGAGTTACCTCCTCATTACTGAAAAGTAAAAACGGAAAAGTAAAGAAAGGAAAGTGTTATTGCGTAAAAGTAAATGAAATTAAATATAAAAAGTAAAGACTGAAAAGTAAATAAAAGAAAGTGCTAATGCGAAAATTAAATACTGAAAGATGTAAATAAACAAACAATATACAATCTTCTTAGTATTCTTAATGAATTCCTTGGAAGAAAGTATAAATTGAATTCTGAAATTCGGCCTCAATTTATAGGTAAAATTTTACCTCACAAGTCGCGACGCGTGGAACATTGCGCGTCGCGACGCGCCGTTGATGATGGACGTGTGGCACAAAACTTCCGGAGATGAGGACACGTGGCGGGGTCAGTGTCGGTAGTTCAATAATTATGTCGGCATCACGACGTGGAAAGTTATTGCGCGTCGCGACGCTGATGTCAGCATTGACACGTTTTGATGATGATTGTCGGCAGCATGTGATGGTGACACGTGGCACGGCGCACGTTAGCAGACTCGTTGTGATGTTGACACGTGGCAGGCACATGTTAGCAATGACGCATGATAGCAAAACTTCTTTGATTGGTCCACGTGTCCGGCGCACGTTAGAAAACGGCGTATTTTAGCACGGCGTATTGTAGCAAACGGCGCATTTTAGCAAGAAATTTACATTTTTACCATTTTGTCTGTTTTTTACTGTTTTGGCCCTGAATTGCCTCCAGAAAGTCCTGTTATTTTATTTATATACAAAATAACACAAACACATCAAAATATTCACAAAACTCAAGAAACTATACAAAATATTAAGTCAAATGAGTGAGAAATAGTGATCTATTTACCACTCATCACACCCTTAAACCTAACATTTTGCTAGTCCTCGAGCAAAACAACAAAATAAAAATAAAATAAAATAAACATCTTTAAAATAAAATTAAACTAAGCCACTTTCGTAGGGATCACGGTTGCATTTAGCGTATGCAACAAGCCTTTAAATCCATAGGTGTCCCTAGTGGACGAGTTGTAGTCTCGTGAGGGCTAACAACAACGATACCCACAAACGTCAATATAAAACTAATGCACACAAAAGCAAAAAGACAATAGAAAATAGAATAAATAAGTTAGTGACTAAGCTGGTGAAACTCATTATCCAAGTTAGTAGTTGTTTTCTTTCTTTCTAAATTACCAAATAAGTAAATTCTCCGATTATTTTTATCATTCTCCATATACACAACCAACAAAATATTAATCAACTCATTGTGCCCACAATATTCATAAGTGTAGTTGAAAAAGAGAGTAATATTTTTGTCCTAAAGTTATATCAGACTTCACACCTTTTTAAGCAATGAAATTTTTTTTTTTTTTTTTTTTGCGAAAAGTAAATAAAGCAACATCTTCAATCCATGTAGCGAGCTTTGGGCCAATGACTCCCAAACCAGTTGGCTTTAGGGCACTGGGTGTTAAGACACCCTTATGGACTTAATTACTCGGATTTCAGATGTCTCTTTTTTTATATAACATCTTTGATCCATGTAGCGAGCTTTGGGTCAGTGACTCTCAAACCAGTTGGTTTTAGGGCACTAGGTGTTAAAACACCCATAAGGACTTAATTACTCGGATCTTAGATGTGTGTGTATGTGTTTTTTTTATCGCATCGTTTTTTTAGATGCTTCATCCAATTAAACTATAGCACTGAATATTACAAATTTTCAATTACAACCCATGTCTGTATGTTACCATGCATGTTGATAATACCTGTCAACTGAGCATATGAAGATCCATTTTAGTCAGTTTTATGGAGAATTCACAAATTAAATAATTCAAAATGAAATAAACAAACATTTAACTTGTTACGAAATAGGTTGAGATACGTCTCAGGAGTGGAAATTCCTAACACAGCTATCTCACACCAATTTCACCTGGTTAGTCAAATTAAAAACACACAAAACAAAACATTTTTTTAAATTTTTTAATTTTTTTGAATTTTTTGAAATATTTTGATTAAAAATCAAATAAAAACAACATAATAAAAACAATATACTAGTCAACTATTCCCATCCCCCAAACATAAATGAGACATTGTCCCCAATGTCTTAAAAAGTAGAAGAAGAGTTTAGAAGATAGTACCTGGTTAGGTGAAATTCTACATCTAAAATGAAATTAAAGGTTAAGATCCAGATTTATCCAACGCTTCTTACCACGATCATTATCGGACCAGATTATCTTGGAAAGTATAGAGTCAATTTGTGGTTCAAATGCTAAGATTTGGTCAATTAAATCATTGGCAGTTCTGGCAGTGAAGAATAGATCTTTTACAGGTTTTGACACGAACCCATTTCTCCGGGCATCATCAAGAAACACACAAAGAAAATCATAAAATCCACTAGCATTAAATAGTCCAATCGGTTTCTGGTGTATGTTCAAGTTTGCTCAATATAGTACTGTAAAAATTTCCTCCATCGTGCCCAAGCCACCTGGCAAAGCAATAAAAGCATCAGCACCGTTAATCATTTCCACCAGTCGTTCAGACATACCTGACACGATTAGTTTCTCTCCGTTCGATGGTCCTATAATATTCGCCTCCGCCAAAGGTTTTGGGATGATTCCCATAACTTGACTACCTCCTTCATGTACAGCCCTCGAAACAATCCTCATTAGTCTAAGATTGCCACCGCCATATACTAAGTGCATATTCCTTTCAACTATGACTCGACCCAATTCATGTGCTGCCTCAACAAATTCTGGTTTAGAACCAACATTGGTACCGCAAAACACATAGATGTTTACAACTCGTCTTCTTGAAGTTGCTTCCATATTTTTTTGTATTTCTTTCTCAATCTGGATGTCTTCAAGAGTGCAATGATGAGTTGAATTTATAACACCTGAAAAAAGGGGTGAGTAATAATAGCACTAGTAACTACCATATGACAACTATTAGTTAAACAGTAAAATAAATCGTGAAAGTCAAAAAGTTTGGATCCTGTCAGATAAAATAAAAGAAAATAGCAAAACAAATCACAATTATTAGATACCACCCAGATAACCTATTTTTTGACTATCGTCCCATACAGTCTTCAATTCCTAATGTCCAAGATCCCGACGAAGACCTTGAGTGGACTTACCTTATGCGGTTTGTCCCCCCATTTAATCCTCAAATGGATGGTTGATGGGCATAACGGTTCTTTCAGGGAGACGGTTGGTAACCAGGACGAACTTAGGATTTTGGAGATGGCTGGATCTTTCATTCGCTCTGAGCTGGTTAAGCTGATCATCGTAAAGCTTGAATTTTTGATGTTTATGATTCTTCTAATTCTTTTGATTCTTCAACCGATTCCTTTGCAGCCAATGACCCTTTGCACTCAATGTGCGTTCCTGAGCCGTCTCCACCTTGTAGTCCTTTTCAGCTCACTCAATATAGCTCTTCCTCCCCTTTAACACATAGAATCCCTCCAATTTTTGGCCCTCCAGAAACGACCAGTCCATCTCTTTTGTGGGTAGTCATCCTTCATCTCTTCCAAATTTTGCAAAACTGCCATGATCTTCTCAACTGATGAGTTGTCCTCGACCACCCCTACTATTGCTCAAGTGACTCCAACGGCTGACGTGCCATCATCGTTCGATCCAGCTCCAGAGGCTGTAAGTGTTTATACTTCTCATTTTTTCGGTGTTTGACTTTCATTTTTTCGTAAGGTGCCGCCGTTATTCTATAATTCATTCAGGATGCCTTTGCCGCTTGGGACCGCCTCAGATCTACACATCTTTCTTGGCCTCGGAAGAGAAAATAATATTTACAAGAAGTAACGGCTGGAATGACGTCTATGCGTCAGGGACAAACTTCCCATCCAATTTTCTTATAAATTGGCAAACAAGGTATTTTAGAGTCAGATTCCCGAGACTTAACCGTTGTCTTTCTTTTCGAAATTGTGTATATAACATGTGAATTGCATGATGCATATATCCACTGGAATGCGTCTCAATAGTCTTAGATATGTCATCTAAAGACTCCTTACTCAAGCCATCCCTAATGAATTAAATTTTATCTTCACAATTATCAGACATCATTCCTAAATAACGACAACGAGTATTACATGTCATACTAGCACATTTATAGCAAACACCCATTCTTTTAGCTCTTCTATTTTTAGCATAGGTGCTTCTTTCTAAACCAGGCAGATATGAAATAAAAGAGTCAGAGGACTCATCTGCCAATCGGACCCGTGCTTCAATAATCCAACGAATGTCATTAGGAATACCTTTGATCATCAGTAGTCTCATCCGTTCCAAGCGAGCTTTGTAGACTTCCATGAGAGATTTTTTAGGGAGAAAAGGAAATTGCTTGTGAAGATTTGCGAGAACGTCTTCCATCCTGAAATGTGACTTACCTACAAAAATTAAACACACAAAAATAAAACACACCAAATCACAATATATACACAAATTGCATGGGTTGCCTCCCAGCTAATGCTAAGTTTAACGTCGTCAGCTAGACATGACTGCCCGAACGTTAGGCTGGATCTGAAAGTGTGACACTTTCTTTTGTCGCTCAATTGATTTTCCCTAGTAGTGTTTGACATGCTGGCTGTTAACTTTGAATGTGTTGTTTGACTTGGGGTTGTATATCTCAACAACTCCATAGGGTAACACCTGAGTAATCACAAATGGACCTGACTACTTTTATTTCAGCTTTCCAGGGAAAAGTTTCAACCTCAAATCGTATAACAACACTTGTTGTCCTGGCTCCAATTATCTGCGCACTATTTTTTATCATGCCATTTCTTGGTCTTTTCTTTGTACAGTTTGGCATTCTCATAAGCCTGTAGGCGAAATTCCTCCAATTCGTTGAGTTGGTGGAGTCTTTTCTCTCATGCTGCTTGTAGATCAAGATTTAACTTCTTCAATGCCTAGTACGCCTTGTGTTCAAGCTCCACTGGTAGATGGCACGCTTTCCCAAACACCATTCGATATGGGGACATATCAATATGTGTCTTGTAAGCTGTTCGGTAGGCCCATAATGCATCATCCAGTTTTGTAGACCAGTCCTTCCTTGTTGATCCAATGGTTCTCTCCAAGATTCTTTTGATCTCCCTGTTTGAAACTTCAACCTGTCCATTTGACTGTGGATGGTAAGCAGTGGCAACTTATGAGTAACTCCGTATTTTGATAGAAGTGCATCAAAGTATCTGTTGCAAAAATGTGTGCTACCATCACTGATAATTGCACGAGGTGTTCCGAAGCGAGTGAAAATATTCTTTTTAAGGAATTTTATCACCAGTTTTGAATCGTTTGATGGCAGTGAAATTACTTCAACCTATTTGGAGACGTAGTCTACTGCAACTAGTATGTACAGGTTCCGAATGATGGAACAAAGGGTTTCATAAAATCAATCTCCCATACATCAAATATCTCCACTTCCAGAATATTTTGCAGAGGTCCTTCATTTCTCTTCGAAATATTTCCCGTTCTCTGGCACATGTCACGTTGAAGAGCAAATAAGTAAGCATCTTTAAAAAGAGTGGGCCAGAACAAACCTGACTGTAGGACTTTGGCTGCAGTTTTATTCCCACTGAAGTGTCCACCGTATGGTGATGAATGAAAATGATGCATGACACTATTTACCCCCTCTTGTGGAACATAACGTCTCAGTAATTTATCAGCACAACGTTTGAATATGTACGGCTCATCCCGGATATAATGTTTGACTTCCTTGAAAATTTTCTTCCATTGCTGATGTGTCCATTCCAACGGCCATTTTCCCGATACTATGTAGTTTACATAGTCAGCATACCAAGGGACATCATGTTGTTTCATGGCAAACAAATATTCATATGGAAAAGTTTCTTTGATTGTCAGTTCTTTGCCAGCTATTTCTCTATTCTCGAGCCTTGATAAGTGATCTGCCACTAGGTTTTATGTCATTTTCCTGTCTCGGATCTCCACGTCAAATTCTTGCAGTAGAAGCACCCAACAGATCAATCTGGGTTTGATATCTTTCTTCATGATCAAATATTTGATTGTTAAATGATCTGTGTAGACCACTACTTTGGGACCCAGCAGATACGAGCGGAATTTATCAAAAGCGAACACAACTGCAAGTAACTCATTTTCAGTGGTTGTGTAGTTGAGTTGAGCTTCATTCAAAGTTCTGCTGGAGTAGTAAATGGTATGGAAATTTTTTGCTTTGTGTTGTCCCAAAACTGCACCTACAGCAAAATCACTAGCATCACACATCACCTCAAATGGAAGAGTCCAGTCCGGTGCTACTATGATGGGGGCAGAGATCAGCTTCTGTTTCAGGATTTCAAAAGCTTCGTTGCATTCTTTGGTAAAGTTCAAAGGCACATCTTTCTCCAGAAGATTGCATAGAGGTTTAGCAATCTTTGAGAAGTCTTTGATAAATCTCCTGTAAAAGCCTACATGTTCGAGAAAACTACGAATCCCTTTGATAGTTATTGGTGGAGGTAGTTTTTCAATTGTCTCGATATTTGTTTTATCTACCCCGATTCCCTTTTGTGAGATTCGATGTCCCATGACGATATCTTTCTGTACCATGAAGTGGTATTTCTCCCAGTTGAGTACAAGGTTAGTATCTTCGCACTTTTGTAACACATTTTTCCAGATTTTACAAGCAGTGGTCAAAAGAGTCTCCAAACATAGAGAAATCATCCATGAAGACCTCCATATTTTTTCCAGCATGTCTGAGAAGATGGTCATCATGCAACGTTGAAATGTGGCAGGAGCATTACATAGTCCAAATGGCATTCTGCGAAAAGTAAAAGTATCATACGGACATGTAAAAGTGGTTTTCTCATGATCTTCTAGAGCGATGGAAATCTGATTGTACCCCGAGTATCCATCCAAAAATAATAGAACTCATGTCCCGTCAGTCTGTCTAGCATCTGGTCAACGAATGGTAGCAGAAAATGATCTTTCCTTATTGTTTTATTCAGATTCTTGTAGTCCATGCATACCTTTCATCCAATCAATGTTCTTGTTGGAATCAGCTCGTTTTTTTCATTTGTGACTACAATAATTCCTCATTTCTTTGGCACACACTGCATAGGACTCACCCAAGTGCTATCAGAGATGGGGTAGATAATGCCGACATCCAACCATTTGATAATTTCTTTCTTCACGACCTCCTTCATGATTGGATTTAGTCTCCGTTAATGCTCCACTGTAGGTTTGTACTCATCATTCACAGAATTTTGTGCATGCAAAATGATGGACTAATGCCTCAAATGTCTACTATAGTCCAGCCAATGGCTTTTTTGTGTTCTCGTAACACTCTCAGTAATTTTTCTTCCTGCTCCAATGTTAGCGACGAAGAAATAATCACAGGTAATTCAGAAGAATTTCCTAAGAATGCATACATGAGATGTCCCGAAAGTAGCTTTAACTCCAGCTGTGGTGGTTCTTCAATTGAGGGCTTGATTTGCTCTTTCTTTGGTAGTTCCAGACTTTCATAATCTAGCTCAATGTCAGTAATTTTGGTGATGCAAGCTTCAAGTTTATCCATTGGAGGTGGCATTGCATCAGTATCCTAGATGATACTATCTACAACATCAATTCTGAAACATTCCTCCTCCTTTTCATCACTCGGGAATTTCATGGCTTTGAAAACATTGAAGGTAACTTCTTGGTCCTACACTTTCATGGTCAGTTCTCATTTTTGTACATCAATAACAGTTCGACTTGTAACCAATAATGGTCTCCCAAGAATGATAGGTACATCTTTGTCTTCCTTCATGTCAAGGATAATGAAATCTGCTGGGAGAATGAGTTTGTCGACTTTGACCAGCACATCTTCAAATACACCTCTTGGAAATGCGAGTGTTCTATCAGCAAGTTGCAAAGAGACTGATGTGGGCATTGCTTCTCCAATCTGTAGTTTCTTGTAAATCGAAAAAGGCATCAAAATAAACTAATAGATTTAGATAGGAAGCAACGTAAAATAAACCAAATTTTATTCCTGAATATTCGGTTTGATAACCTGCTACTAGTTCTTCTTCTGCTTTTGGTAAATCAAAAGGTAATATCTCGCATTCCGCTATGGAAGAAATTAGAAAAACGATAACCCTATAGGTTGTCACACAAAACTTTACCGATGTAATGTTCTCCAATGGTGCAAGGGACAGTGAAACTGTCAGGATCTTTCAACTTTGGGGGAAGTTTCCTCTGAATGATGGTGCTGCATTCTTCTGTCAATGCTACTGTCTCGTAATCTCCCAATCTCCACTTTCGTGAAAAAATATCTTTCATGAATTTGACATAGTTGGGCATTTCTTCCAACGCTTCTGCAAATGGAATGTTGATATGCAACTTTTTGAATACCTCCAAGAATCGAGCAAACTGTTTGTCCAGTTTTTTTTTCTAGAGACGCTGTGGAAAATATGGAGGTGGAGTTAATCTTTCTTTATCTTTTTCCTTTGCTTCTATTTCCTCCATCTGTGGAACTGCTTCGCTGCTTTTTTTGAAACTTCCTCAATGGATGCCTTGATTCCAACATCTTCGTTGATTTCAGTATCACTTTTCAAAGTAATGACTTGACATTGTTTCTTCCCTCGGTTCCTTGGATTTGGTTCTGTGTTGCTAGGAAGGTTACCTGGCGGTCTGTAACTCTGAGCATTGGCCAATTGTCCCGTTTGATTCTCCAGTGCTTTAATAGAAGTTGAATGACTTTGATTCAATGCTACTTGATTTTGAACCATAGCTGCTAAAGCACCGTATTTTGCTTCTTGTTTTTTCAACTAGGCCAACACTTCTGTTATTCCTGGTTATTTTTCATACTCAAGGCCTTTGTTTTGCTGTTGGAATCCAGGTGGTGGATTGTTCTTTTGTCCTGAATTGTTGCTCAATGCGAAATTAGGATGATTCATCTGTCATGGGTTGTATGTGTTGGAATATGGATTGTTCCCCTGCTTGTTGAAATTATTGACATAATTCACCGTCTTTTCATGTTGGTTTGTCTCTGGTGATCCTCCATATGGTAAACTTGTGGATCCAGTATTACCTTGCATGCTAAGAGTTTCCATGAATTTGCATATCTGATCCAGCTTGGCATTCACTGCTGTGTTGGCTCCAACTTCATAAATTCCAGTAATTTTTTGGATCATGCTCTTTTCTGTTGGCCATAAGGAATTGTTGTTGGCCATTTCTTCAATTAGGTCTCAGGCCTGATCTTCTCCTTTTGCCATTACAGCTCCTTCAGCAGCAGCATCAATTGTGGTTCTCATTATTCCAGAAAGTCCATTATATAAGGTTTGGACTTGTAGCCACTTTGCAATTTCATGGTGAGGACATTTTCTGAGCAAATCCTTGTACCTTTCCCAAGCTTCGCAAAGGGATTCTGAGTCATGTTGCACAAAGGATGTGATGTCATTCCTCAACTTTGCAGTTCTGGCTGGTGGAAAGTACTTTGCAAGGAATTTTATGGCTAGAGTGTTCCAAGTTGTGATGGAACCTGCTGGTAATAAATGTAGCCAAGTCTTAGCTCTGTCTTTCAAGGAATATGGAAAAACACGCAGTCTCATTGCTTCTTCAGCCGCTCGGTTGTAATGAAAGTGCCGCAAACTTCCAGGAAGTTGCTGATGTGGGCATTAGGATCTTCAGTTACATTCCCCCTAACTGAACTGACTGTTGTCTCATTTGAAAGCATGTTTTGATGTCACACGCATTTACTGGTAAGAGAGGAAGTACAATACAGGAAATGAAGCCGTCAACCACCGAAATATTGGGTTGGTGCTCTGAGCGCAAATCCGGATCATTTTATGTCTGATTCATTAATACGAGCAATACCTTTTTTTCATAATATTACTAATTTAAAATGGTAGCACCTCTTGTCTTTTATATACGTATTCGATCTAATTTCGATTAGATTGATTATATTGAAACTAAATATGGTTTAGTGATATGTATATATATTAGACAAAGACCCCATGATTTACAACGAAGTGGCAGTTACAACATAGTTTGTAATTGACATTGGGAAGTGTCACTATAAGTTGTATATCCTTAAATTAAGTTCCTGGTCAAGATTTACTAACACGGGTCGGTTAGTAAAATCCGTTGAGACTAGTACATGCTGTATATCAGACTTGGTCTGATGGTTTATCCCAATGAACCGTGAGTCTTGGGAGACTCATATAGACGTGTAGGTGTTTATTTGATAAACACTGAATGACTCACCAAAGATTTCCTAATAGATGGTACACCAACGTCAATAAGAATCTTCTCGGGTTGAGTAGCATAGTGATTCTTTAACTTGAGATACCATTATGGATATATGAGTTATCCTCCACACTTAGATGGCAGCCACGTCACCGATCTATTTAGATCAGACCTCCACCTATTTGTTGGGTGTGGACTCATGCTCATGATATCCTGTGTGTATCAATATAGGATCCATCAGTTCTGTGTACAGAGCATAGGTAGTCCAAATGTGATTATCAATCTGTTAATCTATGGCCATAGTATACTTCGGAAGTGAGTTCCGAATGTTCTTTAGAGATTGATAATAGATAAGTCGACATGATATTCCTATAGAGATTTGACGTTTATATATATCTCTGGGATAATCCGGATACCTGTGACAGAGGGATTATATGTATGCAGTGACCTCGACCTGTATGATTCAGCGAGTTTATCTATGGTCGTCATAATTTACAGGTGTGTGAATTATGGACACGAAATTAGATTTCGTGATGAATATGCCTGAATCTAGAGAGTCTCACTAATGAAATATACTCGTAGAGCACTAGGGCAACTGTTATAAATAATACTGATTATTTATAACTCGTTTAATGGTTAAACGAAAAATACATGCAATCGGGACCTAACGGTCATTTTCAAATTAATGTGTATTTGTATTTAATACTTGATTTTATTAATACACATTAATAAAATATCAAATTATGATTTTTGATATATATCATTAATATATGTATTTGAGATATTTATTGTAAATATAATACATATATTTAAGATATTTATATTATTATTTAATTATTTAATTGTTAAATAATTAAATTTATTAATAAAATAAATATCTTAAGTATATGATTTAAACTTTTAAATGTCATGGAATAAGTGGTTACACTTGTTTCATTATTTTAATTGTTAGGAAATGGCAATTCTCATTGGTTCACTTGTTATTTGCTTTTGAAGTAATTGTTACAAAGTGTAACAAGTAACAATGGCCAATTAAAATGAAACAAAAATTGCATTGCTTATGTTTTTTTCCTTTGTAACTCTCGGCAAACACAAGGAAAATGATTAAAGTATTTTTTGTTTCATTTTTTACAACAACATAAGGTTTCTAAAATATTTACTAAGAAAGATTGAGAGAAAAATTGAAGAACCTAAAGGAAAAAGCTTCTAACTTGGAGTTTTAGTAAGTTATTTCCAATTTTCTTCAATTAAGAAATTGTTTCTTCATTTCTATACTTCAACTTGTGTAGTTTAGAATTTTCTCTAATCTTTAATTATGTGAAAAATTGTGATTGTAAACTTGTTGGAGATGTTAAGCATGTATAATTAATTAATGAGCTTATTAGGTGTAATAAGCTTATCAAATTAATTAATAATTAAAATTATCATTATAGAGTTGATTACCCATTCATAATTAACCTACAATTGTTCTTGATTAATTCATGATGGTGAGACTTGATTGGTGTGGTAATTGATTAATTAAGTGTTGGAATTTGTCAATTTAATGTAAATTATTCAATTTGAGTAATTTGTGAAATTAGGGTTCTTAACCCATTCAAATTTTGGGGATTTTCATATATATGTTATAATTTGATGTATATTTGATGTATGTCAAATTGGGATTGATTGGATTTGATCTTGATGTGTTTTGAACAAATTGGGTCAAATTACAATTAATAAGAAATTTGGGCTGTTTGGCATTAAAGAAAAACTGGGCAGTTTGCGCAAATCTGGAAAATTTTCTGAATTTGTTGCAAAATTGTAAAAATTATTTTGAGATTGATTTGGAATCAATTAAATATGTAATTGACATATTTAAGAACTAAAATAATTAATTTGCAAAGTTTATGGGTCTTATAGCAATTAATGATAAATCTGATTTTTCAGATAAAAATTCAGTTTTTATTTATTGAGTAATTAGAATAAATTAGTTTATTTTAATTGCCCAATAAAAATATTTATCGGAAATTATTTCGGAGTGAAAATACGCCCGAAAACGGCGAAAAACGGCGTTACCGGGTAACGACTACCCAAACAGTGAACTGGGAACTGTTCGAGCAGCCCACAAACTATCCAAATGTTTTTGGGGCTGACCTGGGTAGTCCCTATGAGCTTTGGTCGGTCGGTTCAGCCGAAAAGTGTTTTATGCTATTTTACGAAAAAATATTTTCGCAAAAGTTTCGCGATGTTTCTATATTATTTATGTCGTTATATGATATCGAATAAATATATTTAGGTGAAATATGAATGAATTATTAATATTGGATATTAAATAATTTATTCGTAGGTTAAATTTTAAACTACGATTTCGCCCGAACCACGCTCCTTCCGTTGCGCCTCCCTGATTTGACCCAATAAATGGTATCAGAGAGAGTCTGATCCTGGACACCCAATATGATTAACCCTTTAAAATTCAATTTTAGTTTAATCATTACTAAATACATGCATGTGTTTATTTAATTTGATTAAATAAAGTAAAGGCATCTTTTGTTCGAAAATCCTCATTTAAATAAGGTTTTATAAAGTGACTAGTATTAGGAATACTTGTTTCTTCGTCCGCCTTGTCAATACGGATGTAAATGTTTTCATGATGCTATGGCTGTAACGTTCCAAAGCTGTGCAGTTATGGTTGAAGGTAGTTCATTTGCGCCGGTAGAACTTATATGATAAGAGACAAATTCAAGTGAAAGTGGAAATCCTGAACGTGCCAAAGCTGTCAGGACTACACCGGTAGCTTGAGTTTGTCATTGACAAGTTTAACCTTGATATGCCTCCTGTGAACGTGCCCAAGTGTCATAACGAGAAACGATCAGGACCAAACCCAGGAGTCACTGTGCGTGTGATTGACAATGAGTTGTCTACCTAATGAATAGACGTAGGCGAGAACGTGCCAAAGTTGTGAGTCGAAATATATCATGGGGTCCACTTCCCATTAGGGAATTCAATTTAATTATTGAATTCTCATTTCCGTTGGGGATTACGGTATTACGTAAAGTAGTGGAAGACACTGTTAGGTTAAAAATCCTTAACTTATGCGGTGTGTAATATTATGTAAATTGCCGCTCATGTTGTTCCTTATTCTATTAGTTTGATAGAATTAAACATTTATCTGTTGCATGCATATTATATATGTTTTCTGACTTCAATTATGGTTGCAGTTTTCTAGAATAGGTTCTAGATTAGAATGATAATGATATAATCCATCTAGACAGAATAGTTTCTTATGCAGTAAAGATTGACATGAATTTGTTCATGTCTCGAGATTCTTCACTGGCATTAAGAAAACCCTATTAGATACTTGTTTATCTAATAATGTCATTTCTTGGCTTTAGTGACATTCAGAGGTCACGTGTCAGACACTATTTGTTTTTCGATTATTTACAATGTTGTAAATAATTTGAAAAGTAAATAATAAAGCTAAGAAAGAAGATACGTATAGTTGTGTATAGAAAATACTGATTTTCATAATAGGACAACTATAGATATTGGATATTAGATCTCCCGTCTAGTTATTTAAAATATTGTTGAATGATTGTTTCGATATTTGATATCAGAACTTGCGACCATTTGATAGTTACTTGTTCTTTGTAAACAGTTGTTACATATTTTAAAAACGACTAGTAGTGTCATTAACGTGTAGATAAACATTAAGAAAATATTCGGTAAAGTAAATAACTTAAAACATTATTTCATGAGATTTTATCACTTAATTATTAGATGTTATTCCATATGGTAAAGAATGGTCTGATATGAGATACACCAAATATCTTTATCCATTTACGAATATTGTATTCAGGAAGGTGACTAAATCTCATTTAACCAATTACTGTCATTGGACCAGAAAATTATTAAATTGATACATTAGATGTATGTAATTTAATGAATTGTAAATTGCTAGGTAGTTTTCTTTACTTCGTAACTTAGTCAATGAACTGCCGTGACTTAGTTACGTGTTACTGATGAAACGTGGATATAATATTTTGACTGGTTCAAAGATATTCGATCTGAAGTTTTGAAAATTGTATCTTTAAAATTCATCGTGACTCTTTGAATTGTTCAAAGATGTTTGATACGATCAAATATATGAATTTATGACAATTTGTTCTAAGGTTATTCGAAGAATATAATTCTTACATCAATATTATTCTTTCATGATTCCATAATGATGGAATTGGTTAATGGAAGAAATCGAATCTTATACGATTTGATTCGTTTGATATTGAGAGATACCGAATTAGTTTCAATACTCTTGGGGATATGCTCCAGTAAAACTAATTCATCATTTTAATTAATGTTTCATTAGTTTCTACAGTTACGTATATGATCTGTATAAGTAGAAAATTCGAATCTTGAAATGTTTGAGATTTGAATCTATCTTTTGTATAATTGTTATATAATTGATATTACTTGTGCCTCGGAGGTACGAGTAGAAGTTTATCATTTATTTTATTTAATAGAATATTGTATTCTATTTAATAAAATATTTTTTCTACGATCTAGAGTAATAAAATTGTTTATTACTTAGTCTGTAACATTGGATGTTGACTATTGTATAAAAAACTTGACTTATTGAAGTCAAATACGGTGATAAACTATTAATGGAACTACATAATTAATAAGATGAAAATACCTTTTTATTACTTTCATATAAGTGCTATAGGATGTCAGAATCATTCGCAAAGTATTTGATACTTAATGGTTATGTTGTTTTCTTATCGGAGAAAATTATCATATGACTTATAGTGGGAGCGATATTTGATATCGATTCCGGAAATTAACATTAAACCATAGATCTAAGATTGTTCATAGCTTACTATGATCAAGTTTGGAACTTGATTGAGCTTTTATTATGAATCGTTCATAAAATATGCAAATGGTTTACGCAGCAAAAGCACAGTGAGCTTATTAAAGGTTTAACCTTAATAGTATGGCAGTGAGAAAAGTTATACTCAGCAATCTATTATAGATTCTGAGGAAACTTGTCTCTAGTCGCACTGATTGAATAATTTAAGATCTGTTGGATTAATGATGATATTTAATTGTAAATTTTAGCTAAAGAATACAATGTGGCGTTTCTGAATGATTTCTTCAGATAAGATATCCATTGTGATTTCTTGATTTGAAGAGTTTGTTTTGGAATGGCCCTGGAGTTTGTATTATGCTAAGATTACAATTAGTATGTTATCTTACCGAGCGTGTTGTAAACTCGGATGGGCTTTCTGGAAATTTGTGTTCTCTAATTTTGATATCAGTCAGATTGTCTGATTTTATCAAAGCATAGAGAATACATATGGGATAGAAGGGTTAGTGGGAGCGTACAAATTTCTTTATAGTATTTTACATCATAATGACATAACCATTATTAAGGTAATAATGAGATGTTTATGAGGTAAAAGGTTTACCTCAGTCTTATTTTCTCCGTGAATGCAGTTGGAGTGATCTCCATTATATTTGATATAAAGTTTTGTATAAAATATAAAACTAAGAGACTGGAGAGATACTCTCATTAGTCGTGCATTAGATATGATCTAATAAGGGACACAATGAGACTATATGTATGACAGTTAGTATAACTGTTTGACAGTTAGTGTGTCTAATGTATATAATATTCATCTTTCGTAAATGATGATTCCTTTGTCGAAAGAGAAATTGATTATAATGTCTAGTCAATTTTATGCATCGTATGATGATGGCATAATGAATATTATATTAAGTACGATTAGAGATATCAATTTAATCGTAATTGTTATCAATTATTTTGATATCCTCTAGACCATAAGATGTGTCTTGAAAAATGTTCTTTATTATCTTTGAGATATTAAGAACAAGTTTCTATTTAATGGAGAATAAATCTGCAACCGTTAGGGTCAGATTAGTTTTGAGTCTAATTATGACGTTAGACAGTCTACGTCATAAAGAGTCAAAAACGATGCAGTGGGAGTGTCACAGATGATTCCACTACAAGAGTGGAGTTAGTTGTAACTTAAAAAGTATTGACTTATGAAGTTGCATAGTGACCTCGTAAATTAGAAGTTTGTTATTAGTATTGTGTTTGCGGTTGTCTACATATTATTTTGGATTTGATCCGTAAATACTTAGACAACTTAGTAGTTGAAGCACAATGTTGATATGGAATCTGAGTCATATTGATGTAGAACTTAGTTTCTACAAAAATATGAATGATGTTTGCAAGGAAAATGATTGTGTTTGTTGGACAAACTCAATATGTCAGAGCGGGCTTACTTGTTGTTACCTACCTCTTGAGCGCTAGGTGAGTTTTTGAGGCTCATGAGTATGTGATACACATTAGGATGTGTATATGATACCATGGATTGGCACTAGAGCAAGTGGGAGAAATTGTTAGGGTTGGTACTCTGAGCGTAAATCCGGATCGTATTATGTCTGATTCATGAATACGAGCAATATTTTTTTCATAATATTACTAATTTAAAATGGTAGCACCACTTGTCTTTTATATACGTATTCGATCTAATTTCGATTAGATTGATTAGATTGAAACTAAATCTGGTTTAGTGATATGTATATATAGTAGACAAAGACCCCATGATTTACAACATAGTGCGCAGTTACAACATAGTTTGTAATTGACATTGGGAAGTGTCACTATAAGTTTATATCCTTAAATTAAGTTCCTGGTCAAGATTTACTAACACGGGTCGGTTAGTAAAATCCGCTGAGACTAGTACATGTCGTATATCGGACTTGGTCCGATGGTTTATCCCAATGAACCGTGAGTCTTGGGAGACTCGTATAGACGTGTAGGTGTTTATTTGATAAACACTGAACGACTCACCGAAGATTTCCTAATAGATGGTACACCAACGTCAATAGGAATCTTCTCGGGTTGAGTAGCATAGTGATTCTTGGACTTGAGATACCACTGTGGATATATGAGTTATCCTCCACACTTAGATGGCAGTCACGTCACCGATCTATTTAGATCAGACCTCCGCCTGTTCATTGGGTGTGGACTCATGCTCATGATATCCTATGTGTATCAAGATAGGATCCGTTAGTTTTGTGTACAGAGCATAGGTAGTCCAAATGTGATTATCAATCTGTTAAATCTATGGCCATAGTATACTTCGACAGTGAGTTCCGAATGTTATTTAGAGATTGCTAATAGATAAGTCGACGAGATTATTCCTAAATAGATTTGACGTTTATATCTATATCTCTGGGATAATCCGGATACCTGTGATGGAAGGATTATACGTATGCAGTGACGTCGACCTGTATGATTCAGCGAGTTTATCTGTGGTCGTCATAATTTACGGGTGTGTGAATTATGGACACGAAATTGGATTTCTTGACGGATATGTATGAATCTAGAGAGTTTCACTAATGAAATATACTCGTAGAGCACTAGGGCAACTGTTATGAATAATACTGATTATTTATAACTCGTTTAATGGTTAAACGAAAAATACATGCAATCGGGACTTAACGGTCATTTTCAAATTAATGTGTATTTGTATTTAATACTTGATTTTATTAAATACACATTAATAAAATATCAAATTAAGATTTTTGATATATATCATTAATATATGTATTTGAGATATTTATTGTAAATATAATACATATATTTAAGATATTTATATTTATTATTTAATTATTTAACTGTTAAATAATTAAATTATTAATAAAATAAATATCTTAAGTAATGATTTAAACTTCTAAATGTCATGGAATAAGTGGTTACACTTTTTCATTATTTTAATTGTTAGGAAATGGCAAGTTCTCATTGGTTCACTTGTTATTTGCTTTTGAAGTAATTGTTACAAAGTGTAACAAGTAACAATGGCCAATTAAAATGAAACAAAAATTGCATTGCTTATTTTTTTTCCTTTGTAACTCTCGGTAAACACAAGGAAAGTGATATAAGTATTTTTTGTTTTCATTTTTACAACAACACAAGGTTTCTAAAATATTTACTAAGGAAAGATTGAGAGAAAATTGAAGAACCTAAAAGAAAAAGCTTCTAACTTAGTTTTTAGTAAGTTATTTCCAATTTTCTTCAATTAAGAAATTGTTTCTTCATTTCTATACTTCAACTAGTGTAGTTTAGAATTTTCTCTAATCTTTAATTATGTGAAATATTGTGATTGTAAACTTGTTGGAGATGTTAAGCATGTATAATTAATTAATGAGCTTATTAGGTGTAATAAGCTTATTAGAATAATTAATAATTAAAGTTGACATTCTAGAGTTTATTAGCCATTCATAATTAACCTAGAATTTTTCTTGATTAATTTCATGATGGTGAGACTTAATTGGTGTGGTAATTGATTAATTAAAGTGTTAGATTTTGTCAATTTAATGTAAATTGTCCAATTTGAGTAATTTGTGAAATTAGGGTTCTTAACCCATTCAAATTTTGGGACTTTTAATATATATGTTATAATTTGATTTATATTTGATGTATGTCAAATTTGGGATTGATTGGATTTGATCTTGATGTGTTTTGAACAAATTGGGCCAAATTATAATAATAAGAAATTTGCGCTATTTCGGCAATTAAAGGAAAAACTGGGTAGTTTGCGCAAATCTGGAAAAGTTTATGGTTTTGTTGCAAAATTGTAAAACTTATTTTGGGATTGATTTGGAATCACTTAAATATGTAATTGACATATTTAAGGACTAAAATAATTAATTTGTAAAGTTTATGGGTCTTATAGCAATTAATGATAAATCTGATTTTTCAGATAAAAATTCATTTTTTATTTATTGAGTAATTAGAATAAATTAGTTTATTTTAATTACCCAAGAAAAATATTTATCGGAAATTGTTCGGAGCAAAAATACGCGAAAAACGGCGAAAAATGGCGTTACTGGGTAACGACTGCCCAAACAGTGAATTGGGCACTGTTCGGGCAGCCCAGGAACTGTCCAAATATTTTTGGGGCTGACCTTGGCAGTCCCCATGAGCATTGGTCGGTCGGTTCGGCCGGAAATGCGTTTTATGCTATTTTGCAGAAAAATGTTTTCGCAAAAGTTTCGCGATGTTTCTATATTATTTATGTCATTATATGATATCGAATAAATATTTTTAGGTGAATTATTAATATTGGATATTAAATAATTTATTCGTAAGTTTAAAATTTTAAACTACGATTTCGCCCGAACCGCGCTCCTTCCGCTGCGCCTCCCTGATTTGACCCCAACACGGAATAGTTCTGTCTCGAATAGAAATTGGTAGTGCAACCTCCAAAGGTTAAGGTTCCATGTTGATTATTTCTTCTTGGCCTTCTCGCATTTCCCTTCTCAACTGTCTGATTGTTCTTTCAATTTTTGGGTCAAGCGGACGGATTTCAAAGCTTCTGGTTCGTCTCATGTGGTGTCTGAGAACCTGAAACACAAGAAAACATAAATAATAAATAAAAAGAAATTAGATACAAATAATGGTATCTAACCCCAAAATTAATAGTAAAAGATAAATAAGTCTCCGGCAACGGTGCCAAAAACTTGACCAGCGTAATCACACACGTATAACGCAAGCGCATATATCATTCAAGTAGTATAAATGTATCGATCCACGAGGACTTAATACCTAAGCTATTAATTTATGAAGCCAAATTTTTACAAGTATCTAATAGATTTGTTGTTTGATTGGATGGTGACTTTAAACAAAAGACGAATAAATAAAACAGTGCGAAAGTAAATTAAGGAAAAATTCAATATTAAGAAACTATTTAGGGTTGTGAATCCTTCCAATATCTTTTTAAAGATGAAGTTGTTATTTTACGTTTGTGCAATATATTGGTTTATTAGCCTGTAACACGAATTTATGCAAAAGCCTCTTCCGATGGTCAGATACAAATACCCAGAATAACCCAATTAATCATATTCATATGTCAACCAAGTTATCTGAATTCATTAAGATTAAGTTCCAATTATTGCTACCTCCGCCTGACAGGTATATTCCTATCCTGTAAGGAAATCTATTAAAGGGTTATCTATCCTCAAGAATGATCGTGGACTATTGAGTGTAAGGCTTAAACCTAAAATCAATTTTCCAAGTTCATTTTAAGTTTACTAGATCAATTTTATTAATGACCAATTAACAAGAAGCATTAAGATTAAGGCTCAATAAATAAACCTTTATATTACCCAAAATATAAAATAACCCCTTATAAACCGGTGATATTGAAATTCATCACAACCCCAGATAACAGGTTTAGTTACTACACATAACTAAGACTAGTAAAAGCTTAAATAAAGTAGATGCTGGAAAGTAAATGTTGGAAATTAAAAAGGGAAAAGTACAATAAAAAAAATATTGGGGTTAGAGGATCCGTTTTTATTACTTCTATTTTAGATATCTCCCTTATAATAATATATTAACTTTGCGTGATATTACCAACCGACCATATAGGCGGTATCCTCATTAAGTCAAATTTATAATTAATTTCAACCGACCATACAAGCGGTATCCAGTTTAGTCAGGTTAAAACCAATGTTATTTAAGGGTGGCAGAAAAGCTCAGCCCCGGTCCGGTCCGGCCCGGGCCCTAAAATGAAAGCCCGACTAGGGGCCCGGGCCCGGGCCAGGCTTTCCAATTTTGGAAAATAAATATATATATTTTTTAATATATTTGTAGCATTTTTATTTGTTTTTAGCATTTAAATTGTTAATTTATTAATCAAACTTGTGATTTATTTATAAATTGTCTTTATATATAGTGTAAATGTATTTTATATTTTTATTTTTTAATTTTTTTTAATTTTTTCTTTTAAAATTCGGGCAAAAAAAAAAGCACGGGCTCGATTCGCGACGCGCTGTTGATGATGGACGCGTGACACGAAACTTTCGGAGATGAGGACACATGGCGGGGTCAGCGTCGGCAGCTCAATAATTGTGTCGGCGTCGCGACGCGGAAAGTTGTTGCGCGTCGCGATGCTGACGTCAGCATTGACACGTGTTGATGATGATTGTCGGCAGCATGTGATGTTGACACGTGGCACGACGCACGTTAGCAGACTTGCTGTGATGTTGACACGTGGCAGGCGCGTGTTAGCAATGGCGCATGATAACAAAACTTCTCTGATTGGTCCATATGTCAGGCGCATGTTAGCAGTCTCCGGCGCACGTTAGCAGACGGCGCATTTTAGCACGGCGCATTTTAGCAAACGTCGTATTTTAGCAAGAAATTTACATTTTTGCCATTTTGTTTGTTTTTCACTATTTTGGCCCCGAATTGCCTCCAGAGAGTCCTGTTATTTTATTTATCTACAAAATATTCACAAAACTAAAGAAATTATACAAAATATTAAGTCAAATGAGTGAGAAATAGTGATCTATTTACCACTCATCAGATATATAAAAGAATAGTTTAAGATAATTTGATACTTTCTGTACCAGAGCTTGTTCGTACTCATAATGTATCATAAAACTAGATATTAAGTATTCAAATATTAGGTAAATAATGAGAACGAAGAGAGATAGCAAACCATAGATGAGAGTAAATTTTCTTTGTTTCGTTCCATATGAAAAATATAAGTTTCTTAGTATATGTACATGAATTTATAGTGAAAATAAATCCATCACATTTAATTTAAATCACTAAGTACATTAGCAAATACATTCACCATTCACCCAAGTCGAAGTGCATTCACCTACTAATAGTGAAAATCCACCGAACATTTATAACAATATACATATATAGTCATTCAGAGAATGCGAGCGCTCTCATTTTATAAAATATAAACGTCTTCTAATGATAAAAAAAGATACATACTCAAATGCACTAAAAGACAAAAACATAAGTTTTCAATATGAATATTTTTTTATTTTAGTCGACGTCGCATTTTATAAAAATCCAGATGCCCTCACTTGAGAATGATAAAATGTGAACATCCTCACCTTATAATAATTATATGATATTTAAACCTCCATAAATTAATACTCGATAAATTAATAACCTCTTTAAAAGAATATTTTTTCCGATCCCAACTTGGTTTAATTTATAAAATTATTAATTTTGATAAATTAATAAGATAATAATTTTTTGGAATATCCTTATATAAATCTATTGCCCCTTCAATATCATAAATTAATAATTTTCTAAAATTACAAATATAATTAGGACAATTTAGTAAAATATGAATATATTGTTGTTTGTTTTTTCTTGAAATTTAAATTTAGGTGGATTTCATCTCTAATTTATTTTTCTCATTGCATTCAAAAGTTCCAGTGTTGTCTTCTCAAACTGTGACAAAAATTTGTGAAGAGTTGTTGCCACTATGAGTGTTTTCTTTCGCGTGATTAGTTCCAAATATATTGCATCATCTTTAACTTCATCCTCAACGGGATTTTCAATGACACTAGCTACAATTTCTTCTAAGTTTTGGATTCCTGAACATTCATCATTTTCATCTCGGTAATCTAACAAGTGATTCACATCTATTTTATTGCAGTAACCGAGATCATTAATCATGTTCTCAAGCTAAATCGAAAAAGCATTCTTTAAATTGATAAATTATTAATTTATCAATTAATTAATTCATCTCTAAATTAATAAAATTCCATAGTCCCTATATAATTAATTTATAGAGGTTTTATTGTAGATGCACTCGTATCAATTGAGAGTTTAGAAAGAAAGACAAACGTGGCATTAATTTTTAATGGAGGGACTTTGTAGATGCACTAATTTTGATTAGAACATATCTGGAGTTTAATTTTGAACAAATTTACTCCTAAAATATAATGATGGTGTCTCCAAGTTGAAGCTATGAGATGTTCTTGAAGCATCTGGTAAAAGAAACAAGACTACTCAACTATTCAGGAAAGTGCCACAGTGTTTTGCATCTAATTGACCCTTCATAGTGGGTGCCAAAGTTTTTCTTTTTATTTTTGATATTTCATTGATGTTAGGTTGCATTGACTCTATATATTGAATTGAATGAATCAATCAATGTAAAGTCACTTCACTGGATTTTCTTTATTTATCGACGGATCAATTTCCTTTGAAATTTTTGTGTTCAAAAACATTAATTAAGTACACTTAAACGGACCCTGTGCATGGAGCAATTTGTACCAGAAAAATATTTTTTTTTGTGCTTCAACAGGTGTTTTTGTCGGCAGAAACGGCCCATTAGACACATGTTTTGATGATGTATCCATGTAGCCAAATGGGTCCTGCCCTAATCCCAAATCTAAAAAGTTGACGAGGTCCAAATAATCAAAAGTGCTTTTGTATAAGTGATTTTAGAAGCTTGTTGACCAAGACCTTTCAGTTTAAAATGGCTTAGATAAGACCCATTTCTTCTTTGATTACCCCACAAAGGACCAAAGGTGAGCTTTTCCAGGATTAAATTCCTAGAAGCTCGAAAAAAGTTGAGACAGAGAATGTGAAAGAGAATAATAGAATGTGAATTAAAGATAGAAATTGGTTCAACTCCACTTTAAGTGGACTGTTTGGTAACAAGTTTGCAATTATGATTTTTTTTTTTTTTTTTTTTTTTTTGTGATTCATTGACTTAACGGAAAAGCTAATAAGCCCTTTGGTCTTGGTTTATTTCTGTGCTGAATTTCTGTTCAAAATCTAAGTGAAGGAAGCACACCATTCCGCATTCTTTGACTCCATTAAACAATATAATGAAAGAGAAATGTTTGAGATGCTTGATAATCCTTTATATAATGCTTTGTTTAGTCGCTAAGAAGATATATAGAAGTCAAATAAAGAAATGAAATTCTGAATCTTGCTAATATGTATTCATTAATTTGGAATATTTATATATGGCATTTTGTAGCTCTAAACATTCTTACCTTCTTCCTTCCTCTTTGTAAACCAATAACAGAAAGTGAAAGAAAATGAATTTTTCTTTATATTATTTTTACGTACAATCTGAAATATATCTGAATAGACTAGATAAATATATTTATTGTGTGTTTATGTATTTGTAATTGGAATGAGTTAGAATCGGATTATGATAAAATCGGAATAGGTTGAAATCAATATGTAATAAGTTCTTGTAAGTTTCATGGATCGTAATCGGAATCAAGTAATAATCTCATTAATTGTTTGTTTAATAATTGGAATGAATTGTTGGCCTTTACAAAAATACTGTTAGTTAAAATTATATATTAATTTTGAAAATTCGAAATTAGTCTAAGGTTCTGACCCTATGCGGATTGATTCACAATAAATTAAGAGAGATCCTAATTATGGTCACTATGGATTACCAACAAGCACCCTTAAGTCTAATAATTATAAATCAAAGCAAATATAACAAAGCACTAAATAAAATCAACACAGCAATTTTGTTAACAAAGTGGAAAACTCGTGCAAGTAAAAAACCATTTTGGGTATCTAGGCTACCAGTCAAAATCCACTATATGAGAAAAACTTAATGTGATGGTATAAGACCTATGACAGTAATTCTGCCGACTCTAATACTTCTAAATTGTAATAACCCTAAGAACTCCTCAGAACCGCACCAAGCGACCTTCTTCATAACCTCTAAAGTCTTTCAGCGGATTAACCATGCGAACTCGTAATGTCGAAACTCTCACTATCAATCTTCCTTTTGAGAACTCCGAAGGTTTAGGAAATTGGTTTAGGGTTGTGTTTCTGTATGGATGGTAATTCAAAGCACAATCTCACCAAAAGAGAGAAGACAAAAGGAATAATAAAGTCTTCAAGGTGAATTGTCAAGTAGATTGAAAACAAAAGATGGTGTAACTCTGAATAATGTGCTTTCAACAGCTGGTAAGGTGGCTCTATATATATATATATATATATATATATATATATATATAGGTAGGGTAAAAGTAGACTTTTCTTTGTGCAAAACTGGCTAAAAAAACGTATCCAAATTAACCCAGTTCCGTAATTTCGTTCGAACGCCCATCGAACGCGCACTGTTGCGTAAACTCGTTCGAATGTAGTCTCGAACGCACCTCGAACACAAACACACTGGAAGGTTTTGTTCGCACGTAAATAATAACGCACTACGCACAAGAAACTACTGTCAAGTTTCGTTCGAACCCAAACACGAATGTGACACAAATTCCACTCGTTTGAATACAAACACGAACGCAGAACTAACACATATCTGATATCATCAATGCAGTCTGCCAAATACCAGTCAAATTGCTCCGAGATCTTCAAGACTCGTCACAACTCAATTGAACTTATTTTGTTACGAACATTGCCAATAAAAATGAAACTAACAAATCTATTATTTATTTATTTATTAATTGCTATTTTATTATTAATCATCAATTGATAATTATTAACTATTAATAATAAATAAATTATCATTTTATTAAGGTAATTTTAGGGGTTGATGAGATGTAAAATGGTCATTCTTGGAAATGAAGCTCTCATTCCATATTTCCAAAATTGTGTGAATTGCACCATTTACATTCTCATTCCTAAACTCAAAAAATAAACACTCTTAATAAGAATCATTTTTCTTCCTGTTCCATAAGTAAACACACCATTATAATACAATCCAGATGTCTGTCGAGCATGAGCTTCAACATCAACCTCTACATGTTGGGAGAGATATTCTCACGCATACTGGGAGATATACACACACATATAATTTTTTTAGATGCGAGTGTCCGCATGAAGTTTTTTTATTCTACATGTATAATTCACGTGTATTTTTTGGGGTATTGTACATGATATGTCATACATCTATATAAAAAATTCGTACGAGCGCCCGCATGAGAGAAAAATTGCACGCATACAGGTTCTCCATTAAATTATGTAAAAATAAGTGTATGTTTAATGTGCTAATGATCCATCCTTTAATTGAACTTTGAGTTTATGATGATTCGAATTTACACATTCCGTAATTGTTCAGAACATGAGTATTATTGGACTACGAGACCAAGTTACGAACATACATAGAGATTCTCCACCACCAAAAGACTATTAACTGATAAAAATAAGTGTGTTTTAAGGTGTTATTGATCTCTTAGTTGAATTTTTAGTTTGAAGATATGAGTACTACTGGATTATGAGCCCAAGTTACGAAGGAATAAGTTACTTGAATCAAATGTTAAATATTTTTTTTTGAAATTTCGTAGTTAGAATTAGAATGGCATCAAAGCATCTATATCTTTGGGGGACTACAGTTAAAAAGCAGAGTAATAGTAAAGCGAATTGCAAGACCCACATGAAAAGAAGAGAATAGAATCATGAGAAAGAACGGTAGTAGTTTAATTAAAACATTAAATTTATATATTAAAAAAAAAAAAAACACTATTGGACACCAAGTATATAAAAAAGTATATTATGTTAGTCTGTTGTAAAAGATAAGATAAGATACATGACATTTGATACTCAATTGATACACTTTCCTCTATTTAAGTGTAGCATATTTTAAATAAGAAAGGTGCCTTAAAAGTGGCAAAAAGGAATGTAGCAAAAGCTTTTAAGCATGGAACAGTGATGTTGAGCAATGATTTTGTCTATGCATGGTCAGCCTTTTCCTGCTTAATTGAAGATGGAATCAAGTAAATCCTTTTTGAAAAAGATAAATTATATACCTTTGGGAAAATGTCTCCTGAGCATATTTGCCTAAAACCATGAATTGGGAAGTGGCATTTGTTAGAAAATAAAGTTCTGTCCGCACCATTTTTTTTTCTTCTAGTAGGTGGCATGGATTCATGCTTAGGGTTAGGGGCATAATCTCAATGATGGGTCCACTGTTTTCATGCATCATCATCATATACATGATGATGATAATGTTGAGCAAACCAAGTTCAGAGGAGTCACTTCATGCATCCATGCTTGGTAGATGGACTACATGCGATGATCATTAATGATCAAAGTCATATATGTGGGTGTGTAGTTGATCCATTACTGCACATCCTGTACTTTCTGTCTGCCCAAGAATGACGTTAAGGGATGACAATTTTTGGTGCCCATATCCGGGTTTTGCCTTCCCCTAACCCATATGATATTTTCTTCACCATCCTAGATACAAAGTGTTAGTTCCATTTTTATTGGCATATGTCCGTGACAAAACAAGTTCAATTGAGTTGTAATCTTTCATGAAGATCTTTGTGCAATTGGACTGGTTTCTGGCTGCTGTGCATCAGACATGCTTTCGTGGTGCGTTCGTTGCAGTGTTCGAACGATTAGCGTTAGTGCTGCGTTCGTTTGTGGGTTCGAACGTGTGGCGTTAGTGGCACGTTCTTTATTGGGTTCGAACGGGAACATTCCAGAGAGCAAACGTTCGAGGCACGTTCTTGTGGGGTTCGAACGGGAGCATTCCAGAGAGCTCACGTTCGTTGTGCGTTCGATTGATGTTCGAACGAGTCTTCACAGAAAGGGCGCGTTCGTGTAGCGTTCTAGTAAGCGTTCGAACGCGACTGCGATCTGAACGCGTTTTTGGCCTGCAAAACCCTAGGTTTTCACCCTACCTATAAATATAACACTTAGCCGCCATTCTAGTTAGTTGAAGCATATTTCTCTTGAGCCAAATCTCTCAAAGCTTTCAACTCTCTTTGATTTCACCTTGAAGACTCTTTGAATCTTATGTCTTCTTTGTTAATGGTGAAATCCTTTCTTTGATAAACCTTCAACACAACTCAACCCAAATTCTCTAATCCTTTAGAGTTCTTTAGGAGGAAGTTTGGTAGTCGGAGTTCCGACATCATTGGTGATATAATCTACTCAGAGACTTCAGAGGTTCTGAAGAAAACCGTGGGTCGCGGGCTTGAGGAGTTGCCTTGAGTTCTTGCAGTATAGAGGTACTTGAGTAGGTGGAGTTGCCACCATAGGTCTTGACCATCGCTGTAAGTTTTTCTCGATATAGTGGATTCGGGTGGTAGCCTATACCCGGAGTGGTTTTTTACTCGGAAGAGTTTTCCACTTCGTCACCAAAATTATTGTGTTGAATTTTGTGTGATTGATTTTATTTGCTGCTTTATTTATCGTTATTGTTTTTATATTTGCAGCATATTTTATTTGATTGTTATTGTGGTTGCCTGTTAATGTGCCTGTTGCAATTCCATAGTAGCAGTAACAGGACTTGTCCTGCTTATTGTTTGTAATTCCGCATAGGGTCAGAACTTTTGTTAAAATCGAATTTTCAATTGGTATCAGAGCCTGAACTCGATCCTTGACCCATTAGCTATGGAGCGTAGTCAACCCTTAAATTGTCCGCCATTTTTTGATGGCACGGAATATTTGCATTGGAAGGTTCGCATGAGAGCGTTCCTTAAGTCCTTAGATGAGAGGGTCTGGATGACTGTTGAATACGGGTGGAAACCTCCCGTTGTTACTATTGATGGGGTCACTTCCCATAAAGACAAATTGACCTGGACCAAGGACGAATTTGATGCTAGCAATAGGAACAGCAAAGCTGTTAATGCCATACATGGTGCTGTCTGTTCTGCTGAGTTTAGGAGAATCTCAATGTGTGAGATAGCCAAGGATGCTTGGGACATCCTGCAGACTGTGCACGAGGGCACATTGTTTGTTAAAAATAATAGACTCCAGGATTTAGCCACTAGGTTTGAGGTCGCCAAAATGAAAGATGATGAGACCTTTGATGAATTTTATGCTGAGATTAACGATATCGTTAACTCTAGTTTTAACCTAGGTGAGACTATACCTACGAATAGGATAGTTAGAAAAATCCTTAGATCTCTTCCTGATAAATTCCTACCCAAGATTACTGCCATCGAGGAAAGCAATGACCTTGATAAGCTTGATTTAGAAGAACTCGTAGGAAAACTGCAAGTTTATGAGAAAAAGCTTCCTGGTTATAGAGAGCCAAAAACGTTTGCGATGAAAATCGCTAAGAAAGTTGTGCATGATTCGTCTAGTGTTAATGATACCATTACGGATCGTGACTTGGCCTTGTTTGCAAAGAAGTTTAAGAAATTTCTTAAACTTAAGAAGAGTGGTCATAGCAGAAATAGAGATAGGGAGGATGAGCCTAAAGAGATTAGACATATCAGGAGTGAGTCTGGAGAGGATAGGGATGGTAGATCCCGTGGTGCCCAGTGCTATGAATGTGAAGGATATGGGCATGTTAGATCTGAGTGTCCCACATACCTTAGGGCTAAAGGCAAGAAAGTCTTGGCAGCATCACTTAGTGATTCTGAAGGTGATGACTCTCCTAAAGGCAATTATATTGCTTTTACTGCTAGTGTGATTAATGAGAGAGAGATTGTTGTTAATGATGATGATTCTGAAGTCTCTCTTGATGAGTCTGTAGATGAGGAAAGTCTTCAAGTAGCTTATGTTGAACTGTTTAATGAGAGTTTAGCTATTAAGAAGACTAATATAGAGGTCAATAAAAGGCTGAAAGCTGTAGAGCTTGAAAAGAATGAGGCTCAAGCCAATCTTGAGCAAAGCCTTTTGATGGTAGATGACCTGGAGGAGAGAAATAGAGGTCTAATTAATAGGGTCCAAATATTAGAAACTGAACTTGAAGATACTAGAACCCAATTGTCTGTATTTTCTAGTGAGAATAAAAATGTGGACCGTATGTTAGGAATTATTTCTGAGCCTAACTGTGATAAGGCTTCTTCTTCCAAAGCTGTGCCTGTAGCAGCTAAACATGACTTAGGCAAGAAACCTGTTATGTGTAGTCATGTTTTTCCTCCTGTTATTCCTCGTCCTGTTTCCCAACCTCAATCTAGAGGTGTTGTGGGTAAACCTCGCTCTCATCCGAGGTTTGTGCCTGTGTGCCACCATTGTGGCAAGGCGGGACACATTAGGCCTAAGTGTTTCATGCTTCACAAGCAAAAGAAGAGGCCTAAGAAGGTGTCACCTAGATTTGACTCTTCAAATCTAGCTTCTCAAGTTTCTGCACTAACCAAACAAGCTCAATTTTTGAGTGAGAAACTTGCTTTGTTGTCTGGGAACTCTCTTGTGAAAGAGGTTTCTAGAAAGGTTTGGGTGAAGAAGCAAGATGATTTCCCATCTACTTCTGCATGTCTTGATGGATATGATGAGAGTGCACTTCGGTGTAACTCTGCTTAAAAGATGCATTTGTATTTTCCCATTGCATGTGTGTGTGCGTGTGTTTTATGTTTTTGCACATTTATTTTGTTTTCACAGCATATGGGTGTGTGTGTGTGTGTCTTGTTTTTGTTATATGTCCCTTGGTATATAGGATGGAAACCCGGACATAAATTTCATAGCCGATTCCGAATGGACGGTGATATGATCTGCACTCGGGATACAACTCCACGTACCATTGGATGTTTTACAAGCTGTTTTGTGTCTTTATTTTTTTTTTTTGTGCTTTAAAACTGAAAAATCAAAAAAATTATGCATGTATGATATGCTGTTATTTTTCTTGATGCTCTATATGCATAAGTGTGTGTGATAAAAACCTTTGGTATATTTTGTGCTTGCACATTCACATACACGTTTTTATTTTATCAAGGCTTGGTCGCATGTATGAGTTTTTGGAATAGCAATCCAATTTCTATCATATCCTGTTTGCTCAATAGTGTGACCTTTGACTAGATGACCTTGCTATCCCCTTGTAAAAGTAAAAAGAAATATATTTAAAAAGAACATTGAGACTCAAGTGCAAAAGAGCCAAAATGGCCAAATTTAAAAGATAAGGGCAAAAACCCTTCACTCGAAAGAGTTATTAAATATGAGCTCATGATATTTCTGGGGTAAATATTATAGCATGCAACCAATGTTGCTTATTTTCAGGTCCTAGTGGTGCTGGGTTTGAACACCTATTTTGTTGACTTGGTTTGTTTAGAGATGGATTTCTTTGGCTGTGTCCAGCTCATAAAATAAGGTCTTAAGCCTTGATTCGTTATGCACTTTATTTTCACGCAAGTGCTTTATATGCTTTGGTGTTTATGTCATATGCATAAGTGTTGTATTTAGCCACTTTTAAAATGATGCATATTGTTTCATGTCATAAACAGCTGAATACTGATTGGGTATCATTGTATCAGCTTGAAATGCTGTTTCAGTCAGTTTTTAACATGATTTTTATTTATCTCAGTATGTGCCTGTGTGTGCTTCATGTTATTGCATACCTATTTTTTTTCTTTCCTGTGCACCTTTCTGAGTTTTGGTTTGCTTCCCGTGTCTTATTTTGCTAACTTTATGTGCCTGTTAGTGAGGGGGAGTAATTCCTGTTTGTTTATGCTCTTACATGTGTTTTCTCCTGTTCTCCTGTTATTTTTCCTGTTTCTTTTTATCCTTTGTCATTTCGTGACAAAAAGGGGGAGAGTAATATATTAAGGGGGAGAGCCTTAATACATAGGAGGGATTAGTAGAATATCCTTTAGATATCTCCGTTTTAAGGGGAGTTAAGATTAAGGGGGAGAATGATTTCTACTTGTACATGCATGGGATTTTTACCTGCTTTATGGTTTACTTGATTATCCCAATCTTTTCACGGTATATTGTTGTTTGTGGATGTTTCAGGTAGCAGGTATGTTGCTGCGGTGGCATTACTTTCAAGACTACTTTGTTAGGTGTTAGATCGAGTCCATTTGTAATAAGTCACTGTTTTGATGGTTGACAGTTGACTATTTTCTTTTTGGGTCTATTACCGTAGTCTTTGTATTAGGTAGTGTTTTGTCACGGAATGCCAAAGGGGGAGATTGTTAGTTCCATTTTTATTGGCATGTGTCCGTGACAAAACAAGTTCAATTGAGTTGTAATCTTTCATGAAGATCTTTGTGCAATTGGACTGGTTTCTGGCTGCTGTGCATCAGACATGCGTTCGTGGTGCGTTCGTTGCAGTGTTCGAACGATTAGCGTTAGTGCTGCGTTCGTTTGTGGGTTCGAACGTGTGGCGTTAGTGGCACGTTCTTTATTGGGTTCGAACGGGAACATTCCAGAGAGCAAACGTTCGAGGCACGTTCTTGTGGGGTTCGAACGGGAGAATTCCAGAGAGCTCACGTTCGTTGTGCGTTCGATTGATGTTCGAACGAGTCTTCACAGAAAGGGCGCGTTCGTGTAGCGTTCTAGTAAGCGTTCGAACGCGACTGCGATCTGAACGCGTTTTTGGCCTGCAAAACCCTAGGTTTTCACCCTACCTATAAATATAACACTTAGCCGCCATTCTAGTTAGTTGAAGCATATTTCTCTTGAGCCAAATCTCTCAAAGCTTTCAACTCTCTTTGATTTCACCTTGAAGACTCTTTGAATCTTATGTCTTCTTTGTTAATGGTGAAATCCTTTCTTTGATAAACCTTCAACACAACTCAACCCAAATTCCATAATCCTTTAGAGTTCTTTAGGAGGAAGTTTGGTAGTCGGAGTTCCGACATCATTGGTGATATAATCTACTCAGAGACTTCAGAGGTTCTGAAGAAAACCGTGGGTCGCGGGCTTGAGGAGTTGCCTTGAGTTCTTGCAGTATAGAGGTACTTGAGTAGGTGGAGTTGCCACCATAGGTCTTGACCATCGCTGTAAGTTTTTCTCGATATAGTGGATTCGGGTGGTAGCCTATACCCGGAGTGGTTTTTTACTCGGAAGAGTTTTCCACTTCGTCACCAAAATTATTGTGTTGAATTTTGTGTGATTGGTTTTATTTGCTGCTTTATTTATCGTTATTGTTTTTATATTTGCAGCATATTTTATTTGATTGTTATTGTGGTTGCCTGTTAATGTGCCTGTTGCAATTCCATAGTAGCAGTAACAGGACTTGTCCTGCTTATTGTTTGTAATTCCGCATAGGGTCAGAACTTTTGTTAAAATCGAATTTTCACAAAGTTTAGCTTATTCTTTAACTAAGAAATCTATTTTAGAAGCTCAAGTTCGGATAAACTAAAACACATTTGGGTTGGTCTTTATAAAAGTAATTGGACTAGCTTATTGATCTGTCAATTTCACTGACCCAGGCCTTGGAGCTTGATCTTGGTTGTTTAGTGTGATCATTCATGGCCATGCAAATAAAAGATTGCACCTTTTTTTTTAATCATTCGACCCCGAATTGATGATACTCTTTGCCTCGATTTATTAGGTTTTTAGGTCTGGGCTACTTACGGTCGTTACCTATCCTGCATATGGACTAGTTGTTTAATATAATGGAGGTATGAATTGTTGTAAATTTAGCATACTATATGTGATAGAAAATTAAAATTTTTAAATGTTAAACTTAAATTTCCAATTCAAGATCTTTAATAATTTACATGTTTCACGAAAATATAAATTAAACAATCATGATTAAAGAATTTAGCTTTAGTCTTCATAGCCAACGTATCATCAACTCACTCTTCGTATTATCTTGAAAGTCACTCAAATGTTTAGCCTCCAATGGTATCCACACAAAGCGAATAACACGAACGACCTTTATGAACTATACAAGTCGAGGTCATCATAAATGTTTAATAATCTCTCTGTCGTAGGCTATCCGAGTTGTGCTTAGAAAACATAAAATATACCGTCAAGTTTCCAAGGCGCACATCTCATGTCGATACGTCCACGATTCTTTATAACTTAATCAGAAATCATTTCTAATAAAAGCGATTTACCCTAGGTGATCGGCTTTGGCGCCAAAGTCTTAAGAATCGTGAGTAAGACTTTTCATACTAGTAAGAATCATGAGTAAAAATAAAATATTTTTATTTAATTAAATATCAAATATAATTATGCAAGTATGAAATGCTAGTTTTTTTACTAATATTTGGTATTCATTTAATATTTTAAGAGTACTTACCAATTTGATTGATTTACAACTACTATCCCATACTCATTACGTATTCCGATAGTATATCTATCAACTTTTTAATTTAAAAATCATTTTTTTTTCTGGATTATGGAGACAATACGATCATTGTTGTAATTTCTATAACATACGTTCTTGTTTACAGCAACCATGTTTAGTAATTTATATGTAATTCGCACAAATATTGTGATGAACTTGTTATGGACACAATGTCTATAAAAAAGGATTGGATTCACCTCTCAAGTGTTTGTTTTGAGAGATCAACGACCTTCGAAAACAACTATTAAATTGCCATGATATTTTTCTATTTATTTTATTTAACATTCAATAGATTTTTAAATAGCTAATATGATTTACATTCCTAATGAAACTGAATACTCTTAAACTGAGATATTATATTGATCGATGATATCTTGAATTTAATAATCAAAAGATAAATAATAAGTACTTAAAATTAAACAAAGAGATTGTTACATTCTTAATTTCATCATGGATTAACCATTTATTATCTTAACTCATATTAATTGAAAGATAAATAAAATGAAGAGATCGTATAACCTTTCCCAATTTTGGAAAATGAGTTCCTAATAGGTGTGGTTTTGTGGACAAAGACCTAGGACTTAGTTGACAAGTATTGGGTTCGAGTTCAAAATCGTGACTTACTCAAATAGATGCCTAAACCCTTTTATGGTACACATATGGGTCGACGGATCTTATCTTGATATGCACTTGATTAACGAGTATATCAGTCCACACCCAACAAACATCTAGATGTTAAACCATGAAAGGTTTCTGACATACATGACATCAAAGTGTGGAAGATCTCACACAAAACCAATGTTATCCTATAGTCAAAGGATCACATATGCTACTCGACTCGAGAAGATTCTTATTAACGGTGGTGTGTACTTCCAACTATTAGGAATCACATGTGTGTCATTCAGTATTCGCTCCAATGTATACCCACATGTCTACACGAGCTTCTCATGCTCATGGTACATCATGTTAAACCATTAGAACTCCAATTCTAATATACGACATGTGTTTGTCTTCCCGGTTATAGGAATTCGACCGTATTCCAAAATAAAAGACTATGAATATTTACTTTAAGAATAGTTTATAATAGTAATATTATCCCAATGTCAGACCACCCAATGTCCATTATTACTACATGACTATTCTGAGGTCGATGTCATTCTCAGCATATGTATATCCATCTAATATGCATAATGACATTATCATTAATAATATTTGAAATGAAAATATAGTTATTTTATTAATAAATAATAAAATAGAATGTATTATACATTATTCGGATTGGTGCTTCAAGCACCAACTCCAAAAACTCACTGCCTATTTTAGAATATGTATGAGATGAATGACATCCGAATAGAGTTCTTAACCAGTACCTCTACGATGAATGCACACACGTCAACTAATTTTTCTCACACCATACAAGCTGATCTTCTGAAACACGTATGATTCTATTCGTTGGAATCCTTGTAATATGAATTATAAATGTGATAAGTATTTGGCACTTAACCCCTACTATTACTCATAAGTCATTAATATATATATCAACATACAAAACAATACAACGCACATAACTAAATACATATTATCATTTATTTCGTCAAATATGAACTAGTTATAACTTAAATCTATCTGCTATAGGCTTACTGAAAAATATGTTATTGAATATGAAAACTTAGATTTTGAAATCTATCTATTGTATCTGAAAACTGAAACTGAAATATTTTCTCTGAAAACTGAAACTGAAAGCTTTTCTCTGAAAACTGAAAAATTTAAATCTATATGTTTTTCAATAAAATTTGAAATCTGAAATACTTTGAAACTACGTTCATGCATCATCCTAATCTGTATGCATCATCCACATCCACAAGCACACATACACTAAATCCAGAAAAGCTCATATCTAGGAAAGTACCTCCAGCAGATAGGGAGACTAATTACATATGGTCTGTATCCTGGGGCCGTATCAGGATAGTGGGACAACTGTATCTAGCCCCTGTGGGCCAAGTTGTATACAAAATCTGAGTATTTTTGTGTTTGAAAATCATAAAACTTTATAACACTTTATGAAACTTGAGGGGTTCTATAAATCAAGAAGACTCATTTTTCAAGAAATATCAAAATTTATTGTAAGTAAAATCAAATTCGAAATCTGCAGTAGTATATGAAATCAGGTTAAATCAAAATCCGATATAAATAAATCTAAATTTATAATCTGTTGGAAATAAATTATTTTATAAATTTATATTGTCATAAAGAAAATATCGTAGTGAAAAACTCGGTAAAACTAATGAAATCGATTTCAAATCGATGGATTCCAAGACTAATGAAATCAAATATAAAACTTTTGTCATCGTAAAATTAAAAATTTATGTGCTTTGAAAACTCTAAAACTCTTTATAAACTACTGAAATCTCAGTGGCTAGAAAACTATAAAACTATATGAACATTGTTTCTCTATATTTGGAAATAATCATTATTCAATCTCTAAAAATCCCTTTTTTAATCTAAAAACTTGGAAAGTCTATGTGAAAACTTGGTGCTTAGGGACGTTACATATTATTGTCCCCTTAAATACATAACTAAAATATCTCTGTGAAAAAGTTGGCGTATGGGAGCATTACGTATAGCCATCCCCCCCCCCCCCCCACACACACACACACTTATCTGAAAAATCTCTAGTGCCTTAAGATCTTTTAATGGCAACACCTCTTGTCTTTTATATACATATTCTATCTAATACATAAGTTATAGTGATGTGTATATTAGACAAAGATCCGGGAGTATATATGGTAGTGTACAGCTACAACAAAGTTCGTAATTGGCATTGGGAAATGTCACTACCAGAGGTGTATTCTCAAATAAAGTTCATGTCAAGATTTATTGACACGGGTCAGCTGGTAAAATTTACCAAGACCAGTACATGTCGTATGTCGAGAATTGGTCCGATGGTTTATCCCAATGAACCATGAGTCTTGGGAGACTCGTATAGACATGTAGGTTTTTATTTGATAAACAGTAAATGACTCAACAAAAGAATTCCTAATAGATGGCCCACTAACGTCAATATGAATCTTCCCAAGTCGAGTTGCATATCAAGTTCTTTGACTTGAGATACCACTGTGGATGTTTGAGTGATCCTCCACACTTTAACAACAGTCACGTCATCGGTCTTTCTAGACCAGACCTTCACATGTTCATTAGGTGTGGACCGATGCTCATGATATCATGTGATGTATCTAGAGAGGATCTGTAAATCCCTTGTGCGGGATTTAAGTATCCACTTAGTGATCCTTTAAATCCTTGGCCAATGTGCAATGCGGAAATTAGTTCCGAGTATTTATCTAGAGAATCACGAATATGTCACGATATACATATATGAATTGCACATAGTGGATATTTGACATTTTCATGTATCTGGTATAATATAGATATCTATGACGGAGGGACTATACGATATCCACTTGTATGATTCAGAGCGATTATATGTGGTTCATAACTTGTGAGTGGGAAAATTATAGACATAGAATGTGTTTCGTGACAATATACCTGAACCTAGAGAGTTCCACTAATAAAGTATACTCGTAGAGTACCAAGACAATTAATTACGAATAATATGGATTATTCATAATTTTACACATGCTATGATATTTTATATCTAATGTGTATATGTATAAGATACATAATATAATTAGATACACATAGGCCCAATTATATTTTGACAAATATAAAATAAATATTTATTTAATTAATTAAAAGTTAATTAATTGAATGATTATTAATTAATTAGGAATATTCTTGGAATATTCCAAACTTCCTTTGTAAGCTTTATTCTTGGATAAATGTTAGCCACATATGTGTATACAATGTTGGCTTAATATTAACCAAGTGTTAATAATGATCAAATGACCAAAATGCCCCATCTTGTATAAATTCCCTAAAATTTCGGCACTTGTTTAATTTTTACGGTTTTGGTTTTTGTTTCATGCTTGAAAGGTTCAAAAGATAGCATAAAATTAGGGCTTTTGATTTGGTTTGATCATGTATCAAATTAGAAGCATGAATGCCTTATTTTTAAGCTATAATAAAAGCTTGCAAAGAAATTAATGTAATTTCTTTTATCCTCTGTCTTGTAAATTATTTACAATTAGTTTATAATTATATATACTTGATCCATGCTTGTTTTGATAATATTAGGATTATAGAAACCAAATTAGAAAGCCTAGATTGCATGTATAAATGCTAATTAGGCTAATTATTGTAATTAGGCCTAATTCGGGTGTTGGACAGCAAATTGTCATTCTAGAGTTACTTGAGTCACTCCTTAATGACTTAGAATTGTTCTTGAGTTACTTTATAATGGTGGATCTCTATTAGTGATTATGGTTGCATTAATTTTGAATTAATTATAATATTAATGTGATTAATTATGTAATTAATTCAAAAATATCGATTTAGTGAAATTGAGGTGTTGTGAATGAAATTGGATGTGTGAAAATGTGTAGGAAAAATTTTCAAAATTTTCGGAATTGTTCCGGAAGTGTTTTGGGAATTTTCCCGAAAAATCGTATTAGGGATAAAATCATAATTTAGTGAAATTATAGGTTTTTGGTCATTACTATAGTACTTTGAGTATTGTAGCCATGTGTATAGTGTATAGGAAAATTTTCAAAATTCTCTAAATTCTTGTGGGAATTTTCCGCATTATGGGTAAAATGGTAATCTATTGAAATACCATATTTATTCACTGCTACAGTGCCGAGATTACTGTCGCAATAGGATGATCCGATATCACATATGATTCGATTGTCCGGTTATCCTGGTCAGTCGGTTCGGTGATCCGATAAGCGGTTAATCTGTAACCGTGGAATGTGTTTCCGAAAAAAATTTCCCAAGTCCTTTTGCGTAACTACTCTTTAATATTTGATACTATCGAGTGATATGTGTGAAATATTGATAAATTAGAGGTATTTTATACCAATTAATTTATTCGGATTAAAAAAAAAATTTAAAGTCGATTTCATATTCCGACATGCTTCCGCAATTTTTTCCACAATAAAAATGGTATCAGAGCGGGTCTGATTCTGCATCCATAGCAAATTTCATGCAAAATATATATAATATTAGAATCCAAATTGATGTTTACACATACATTTAATCTAGATGTTTCTTTAAATTTTTGGTTTCACGTTAACATGAAACGTAACGGAGCCTTAACAATTAAGTTAAATTATGGTTTCCCAAGTAGAACTAATTTGTCGATAAATTGATCTAGATTAAATATATACATTTGATGTAGATTCCAAGCCTCGACCCTACTTTAGAAAAATCCTCGTTAATAAGGCTTAATAGTAACTTGTGTGAGGGAACACTTGTTTCTAGGCCCGTCTTATCAATACGGATGCAAATATTTTCATGATGTTATGGTTGTATCGTGCCAAAGCTATGCAACTATGGTTGATGGTAGTTCATTTACACCAGTAGAACTTATACGATAAGAGGTAAATTCAAGTGAAAGTGGAGACCTGGTTGTCAGAGCTACATCAGTATCTTGAATTTATCATTGACAAGTATAGCCTTGAATATGCCTCCTTGTGAAAGTGTCAAAACTGTCACAGCAAGAAACGGTTCAGGACCAAAATTAGGAGTCATAGTGAGTGTGATTGACAATGAGTTGTCTACCTGTGAATATACGTAGGCGAGAACGCGTCAGTGCTATAAGGTGAAACATATTCATGGGGTCCACTTCCCACAATGGAATTCAATTTAATTATTGAATTCCAGTTTTTCGTTGAGGATTACGATATTATGTAAAGTAATTGGAGGCACTGTTAGGTCAAAAATCCATGACCTAGAAGGTGACTAATATTATGGAAAAAGATCACTAATGTTTCCCTTATTTTAACGTGTAGATAGAATTAAATTTCTAATCCACTGCATGCATATTTTATATATGTTTTCTAACTTTACTTATGATTGTAGGTTTATAAAATTGGTTCTAGATTAAAGTAGGTTAAAATATAATTAGATTAGTCTAAACCATCGAGAACTATTGTTCCGATTCTCTAGGAGAATCAAGATGGTTAGTGACTTAGTTGCAAAGTCACAGTAGATAATCTAAATAAATATATGATTTTAGGATATAATCATGTAGAGAGAATAGTTTCTTATGGAGTAAAGATTGACATGAATTAGTCTACGTCTCGAGATCATTGACTGGATTTAAGAAAACTCAATTAGATATTTGTTTATCTGACATTGACTTTTCTTGTCTTTAGTGTTCTTTAGAGGACACGTTTGTCACAATTTGCTTGTCAATCATTGGAAATTGTTGCGAATATTTGAAGGTAAATTAGAAAGCTAAATAAATGAGATGTGTATAGTTGTGCGTATAGAATATTGATTCTCCTGACATGAAAACTATTGATATTGAATACTAGATCTCTCGTCTAGTTGTTATAATATTGTTTTATAACTATTTTGTTATATGATATCGTGACTTGTAACTTTTGGTTAGTTACTTGTTCTTTATAAATAATTATTTATATTTAATACAACTAGTAGTATCATTGTTGTAGAGATAAATATTAAGAAAAATATTCGATAATGTAAATAACTTAGAACAACAGTTTATGAGATTTTATCGCTTGAGCACTTGATGCTTATCCCGTATAGTAAAGGATGGTCTGATACGAGATCACACCATATATCTTTATCCATTTAATGAATATTGTATTCAGGGATTGTCACTAAATCTCATTTAACCGATGATTATCATTAGACATCAGATTTATTGAACAATACATTGGATGTATGTAGTTTAATAAATTGTATATTGCTCTAGGTAGTTTTCTTTGCTTCGTAACTTAGTTGATGAGTTGTCATGACTTATTTATATGTTTCTGATGAAACACAAATTGAATACTTTGACTTGTTCAAAGAGTTTCAATCTGAACTTTGAAAATTGTACCTTATAAAATTCATCATGAGTCTTTCAATTTTTCAAAGATATTGATACGATCAAACAAATGAATTTATGAGTAATAAGTTCAAAGATTATTTAATAAAATAATATGATTCTTACTCAATACTCTTGGGGTGTGCTCTAGTAACATTATTTCATCTTTTTTTATTTAGGTTCCATTAGTTTCTACAGTTACATATATGATATGTATAAGTTGAAATTTGAATCTTGAAAGATTTAAGGTTTGAAAATTCCTTTTGTATAACAGTTATACAGATTTGAAGAACTTGTACTTAAAATATAACAGTTATAAAGTTTGTCATTTATTCTATTTAGTATAATCTTATATTCTATTTAATAGAATATCTTTTCTACTATCCTCGAGTAGTAAAATGATTTTGTTACTTGGTGTGTGACATTGGACGTTGACGATTGTGGAAAAGACGTGACTTATTGAAGTCAATTGTGAGAATGATAAATTGTGAATGGAACCTCATAATTAAGTAGATGAAACACCTTCAATATAAGTCCAACATGATGTCAGATCCATTTGTGAAATATTTGATATTTAATAGTTCTGAGGTTTTCTTATCAATTAAAATTATTCTATAACTTGTAGTGGGAGCGATACTTGATATCGATTCTGGAATATAGCATAAACCATAGATCTAAGATTGTTCTTAGCTTACTACAATCAAGTTTTGAACTTGATTGAGCTTTTGTTATGAATTGTTCATAAAAGGCGTAAATGGTTTGCACAACGAAAACCAAATAAGCTGATTAAAGGTTTGACCTTTATAGTTTGACTATATGTGAAATGTTACATTCAAGAATCTATTGTAGATTTTGTGGAAACTTTTCTCAAGTCACAATAATAAAACAATCATGATTTGTTGGTTATTGCTTTAATACTAGATTGGGTATTTTAGCTAAAGAATGTAAAATGGTGTTCCTAAATAGATTTCTTTGTTAAAGAGATCATTTGTGGAATGGCCTTTGAGTTTTGTGTTATGCTAAAATCACATTTTGGTATACCAGCTTATAGAGTCTATTTGTAGACTCATAGGAGATTTTCGCAAGTGTATTCTCTATTTTGATAATGTAATCAAATTGTCTGATTCTATCAAAATATAGAGTATACATAAGTGTTACTAAGATCAGTGGGAGTATACAAAATTCTATTTACTCTTATAATGTAACAACATTTTTATTTTTCATTATTAAGGTAATAATGGTATGTTTATCACATAAAAGGTTTACCTAAGCCTTCATTTCTTCATAAATGTAGTTGGAGTAGTGTATGATATATTCGATATAAAGTTTTATATCTAATATAAAACTAAGAGACTTGTAAGATACCTTCATTTATCGTGCATTAGATATGATCTAATAAAGGACACAACTTGACTATATTTGTGACAGTTAATGTATCTTTTATGTAAATAGTATTAATCTTTCATAGATGATGATTCCTCAGTTGAAGGAGAAATTAATTAAAATGTCTAATCAGTTTTATGCATCATAGGATGATGACACAATGAATATTGTATTATGTATGTTATAGATATCAATTTAGTCGTAATTATTACGAGCTATTATGATATACTATAGGCCACAAGATAGGCTTGAGACATGTTCTGTAATATCTTTGAGATAATAAGAACAAGTTTCTAATTTATGGAGATTATAGTCTGTAACAATTAGAGTCAATGGAATTAGATTTGAGTCTAATAATGACAGTAGATGATCTACATCATAATGAGTCAGAAAATATGCAGTGGGAGTGTCACAATTGATTCCATTGTATAAGTGGAATTAGTCATAACTTATGGAGTATTGACTTATAAAGTTGCAGGGTGACCTTATAGATGATAAGTTTTTATATTAATGTTTTGTTTGCGGTTGTCTACAGAGTATTGTGGACCAGGTCGTTAAATACTTAGACAACTTAGTAGCTGAAGCACAATATTATCATTGCATCTGAGGACTATTGATGTAGAACTTAGGTTCTACATAGTGTGAATGATGTTGACCAAAAGAGACATATGTGTTTGTTTAACAACTCAAATTTATATAGCGGACCTATTCTCTGATGTCTACCTCTTGAGTGCTACGTGAGCTCTTAAGGGCCGTACGTATATGATACATATTGAGATATGTATAAGATATCATAGATTGACACTAGAGCAAACGGGAGAAATTGTTGGGGTTGATGCTCTAAGCGCCAATCTATATCGTATTTATGATTGATTCATGAACACGAACAATCAATTTTTCCATAATATTATCTTTTAGTGATAACACCTCTTATCTTTTATATACATATTTGATCTAATTTACTAAATAAGTTTTAGTGATGTATATATTAGACAAAGACTTTAGAATATATATAGTAGTGCCCAATTACAACGAAATTTATAATTGACATTGGCAAATGTCACTAGGAATCTTCCCGAGACGAGTTGCATATCAAGTCCTTTTATTTGAGATACCACTGTGGATGTATGAGTGATCCTCCACACTTTGACAACAGTCATGTCACCGGTCTTTCTAGACTAGACATCTGCTTATTTTTTAGGTGTAGACCGATGTTCATGATATTATGTGATGTATCCAGAGGTGATCTGTCAGTCTCGTGTGTGGGATTTAGGTATCCACTTCGTGATCCTTTAAATCTATGGACAAGGTGTACTGCGGAGATTAGTTCCGAGTATTTATCTAGAGAATCACGAATATGTTGCGACATATATATGTGAATTGTACGTAGCAGAGATTTGACATTTCCATCTATGTCTCCGGTACAGTTCATATACATGTGACGAAAGGACTTTACTATATATGTCGACTTGTATGGTTCAACGCGGTTATCTATGGTCGTCATAATTTTTTTGAGTGGGTAAATTATGGACATGGAATGTGTTCCATGATAGAAATACCGAAACCTAAAGAGTCCCACTAATAAAGTATACTCGTAGAGCACTAGGATAAAGAATTACGAATAATATTGATTATTCGTAACTTTACACATGCCGAGTATTTTATATCTAATATGTGTATGTATAAGATACATAATTTGATTAAATATACATTATGTCCAATTTATTCTGACACATGTCAAATAAATAATTATTTAATTAATTAAAAGTTAATTAATTTAATTATTATTCATTGATTAATTGTTTAGGAATATTCTTGGAATATTTCAAGCTTCCTTTGTTAGCTTGATTCTTGGCTAAATGTTAGCCACACATGTGTATAAAATGTTGGCTTAATATTAACAAGTGTTAATAATGGTCAAATGACGAAAATGCCCTCTCTTATATAAATTCCCTAAAATTTGGCCTTTGTTTAATTTTTAGGGTTTTGGTTTTTGTTTCATGCTTGAAAGGTTCAAGATAGAGCATAAATTTAGGAATTTTGATTTGGTTTGATCATGCATCAAATTGGAAGCATGGATGCGTTATTTAGGAGCTATGACAAAAGCTTACAAGAAAATTAAGGTAATTTTTTTTATCCTATGTCTTGTAAATTATTTACAATTAGTTTCTAATTAGATATACTATATCCATGCTTATTTGATGAGATTAGGATGATAGAAACCAAATTAGAAAGCCCAGATTTGCTTGTGTAAAGCTAATTAGGCTAATTATTGTAATTAAGGTGTCA